>VDFB02000015.1:508069315-508206466 GCA_007258455.2 Sequoia sempervirens
CCTTCTTTCACACATCTTTCCAATCTCCTATCACTTCTCATCACTCATCTCTTTATCATATCATCCTCTCAATTCATCTTTTGATGATTTGGATAACTATCCCATCCCTGAGCTTCATGAAATTTCCATCATCCTATCTCATCCATCAGGTCAGTCTTGTCTCGTCATATCGGTTCCATCTTTTTATCCACTTATTGTGGTCATCTCATCTCATCATCCTTTATCCATCATTTTTCTTTAGTCTTTTGTCAAACTACGTTGCCCCTGCACTTTCATGGAGGCAAGTTTGATCATTTGATCCACCCCTAGGGATCCTTTTGTCCATCCTATCTTTATCATCTATCATCATCTCCATCATCCTCTTTTCTCTTTTATCCATGGTCTTTTCTTGAACTACGAGGGCTTTGCGATTTCACGTAGGAAAGGCTAATCTTTAATCAGCCCTCGAGCCCCTAGGTCATTAGGGTGTGTCAGTCTTGTTTTTCGTGTCTTGTGTTGCGTCGTCAAGTATGTCCTTATCTAGTTGGTTCTTCACAAATGAGATCCACTCGTATCATGAGATTCAATCGGTTTCAAAATTTCCTGTGTCATCATCGATCTTTTAGTTCAATAGGATGATCCTTCCTAACAGACCTCACTGACCCCATCCATCCTCTTGATCTTATGGCAAAGGACGTTTTGAAATTGATTGTGATCTTTTGATACTTTTGGCTTTTATTTATCATTTGAGCTCCCTATTACAACTTGTCAGGGCCACCATGATCTATCATATTATGGTGTGTTTTGATTAGTTAACATAGGGGAATATCTTGATCTTTTTGTTTTCTTGTTGTCTCATGGGTTGTCCCACGTAGTACCCACCAAGATCCCTAAGGTCTTGTGTTACGTTGGGGCATCATTTTGTGCTTGTGATTATCCCAATGCTTGGCCCGACCAAGGTCTTCATGACTTTGGGGTGTTGGGATAGTCTTCTTGTCTGTTGTGTTTGTTTTACACATTAGACACTAATCCGCCTTGGTCTACATACCTTGGCATTTGGTGTCTTATGCTATAGAAAAAACTAGTGCTCTGAAAATGGAAAATTGCATTAGGATTGCATTTTATTTTCCATTGCATTGCATGTATACTCCATCTCTTCTCATCCATCTTTTCTTCCATCCTCATCATATCATCATCTTGTCAATCTTCTTAGAATAATATTGATTGGTTATTCTAAGCATCTTTTCAACCATCTCACATCTCCATCCAATCCTCATACATTCAATCTAGCACAAATCATCTACTCACATCCTTGGTCTTGTTCCCAGCCTTGCTACAAGCTTTGATCCAATCATCATCATCATCATCATAATCGGGATGCATCCTTCCCTATCCTTTGGTGTTGGTTTGGGATGTATCCTTCCCTCATCAACAACACTTCATCATAATAATCGGGATGTATCCTTCCCTCATCAACAACACTTTCATCATCATCATCAAGATGTATCTTTCCTTATCCTTTTGTGTTGTCTTGGGATATATCATTCCCTCATCGACAACACTCCATCCATCATCAACCCATTTTGGCTTGTAGCTTGACTAGGGCAACATCACCTTTTTCCTTAAATCCATTTGTGCTTCCCAATCTCCTATCACTTACCATCCTCTCTTATCCATCACTTTGCATTATCTTCCTCATATACCCCTTTCATCATCTCATCCATTTCGAGAGCACACCCGTGTTCTCTTGAACCTACATGTCCTCTCAAGGGGGCATCCTCCATCTCTAACCTTCATCTTCACTCCCATCATCCTTCTTCCTAGCCACTCCTTTAATGACTGGGGCATCTTTCCCAAATCTAATCATCTTCTTCCTGGTGCTATCTTTTAATCTTCTTTGAAATGATGCTACTTCGTAGCACCACCTCAAAGAGGGGAAAAATGTAGACACCTAAATTTGGACACTTATATTTGTCCAAATTTTTCCTTTTTCGTCTAAATATCCTCTTACTTGCATTAATTAAGTAATATTACTATTATTTAATTAATACCCCTAAAGTCCCTAAATCCCTAATGTATCTAGTTAAATAATTAAATACATTACCCTTTATCCCCTTTTTTCCTCAAAGAATTAAATAAATAAGACATTTATTTAATTCCTCACATGTCACATCCTCCATAATCCTCTTCTAATCTGGATTAGTCTAACTAATCCTCAATTAGGATGTGCACACCCTTAATCAAGATTAATGTCACATCCTCCACATCTTCCAACTTGCTTCTAATCTTCTTAATCATTTGTTTGCACAACCTTAATCTAATCCCCTTTGCTACATTTAGAATACCTTTTTGGTCAACCTTCACAATTTTCACATTTAGCCTAGACCCTCTTCCCCATGTGAATTAAAAATTCACATTTATCCCTCCAAGACTCTCCTCTTCCCCATGCAAGTTGTTAGGAGTTCTAGAACTCCTCACTTGTCACATCACTCACATGAGGACAAGTACTTGCCTTTTTGAGAACCTTGTTTTATCCCCAAGGTACTCCCAATCATGTGAATTTAAAATTCACATTTATTCCCCCAACAACTTCTCTCATCCCCATGACTCCTCACTTGTCACTATCACTCTCATCCCAACGTACTTGCAAGTACCTCCACCTCACATGTCCTTCTCCACATCACATGTCCTCTTGACATCTCATCTTCCACATGGCAAGATGTGAGAGCTTGTGAGTCCTCAACTCACCATAGCCCTTCATCTTGCCCATGTTGGCAAAATCTTGACCGTTCAAATCCCTAGAGGCCTTTCCCCTAAAATAGAGGATTTTTGGCTTCATTTTCTCATAACACATTTTCATTCAACAACTTTCAAGCTCTCAAGCACACTTGCATTCTTGCACTAACAAAAGACCTCCATTGTTGCATGTTTTCAAGCTTTCATCCTTTACATTTGCATTCATTCATCCAACTACCCACAGGCCATTTGAATCCTCATCTCACATAGAGCATTTTGCATCCATTCTCATCACATTTTTCCATCAAGGAGCATACAAAACATCAAAGATCCAAGGGCCAACCAAGGAGCAACTTGAACAAGGTAAAAATCAGCTTTCTTATCTTTGTTTTATTTGAGTTAATGTAGCCCTATCTTGAGGTGTTAAGTGTTGTTTGTTGTCTTTTGCATTATGTTTTGTGTCGTTTAGATAGGCTAGCAACTCTTGATCACATTAGGAACTCATCGTGGATGTCCTCACATGCTCCTATCATTTAGAATTAATTACAGATGTCAATTAACATGATTATTTCAGTCAATATTAATCTCTTTCTAATCCTAGTGTTGGGGAACACTTTCCAAGGACTTAGGAGATACATGAAATAAATAATGTTTAGGATTGCAATTAAATGGCATCCTATTTCCAACAAATTTTAGATCAATAAATTTTGTACCTATCCTTTTTCATAATGAATAAATGGTAGACTCTTTTGATATATTAAAATAATAGAGTCTACAAGACAAAACCAAATTTCCCCTATGCTTTCTTATCCATCTTTTCCCACAAATATTGAGTAATACTTTAAGGCTTATATGAACCTTTGTTGTCACTATCCATTGATCTCTCTTCTACAAGATATTCCACCTTCAACTTCCATAACTCACGATTAGTTCCATTGAACTAATATCTAACTTAGATATAGATGTAGTCATGGCTTCCACACACATATCTATAAAATAAAATTACCAAAAATCCCACTACAACCCAAAAACCTTTCCACCCATAGGGACCAAAGTTGGCCAAGCTCTAATACCAAATGTTGTGAATGAGAAAGGTAAAAAATAGCTAGTGAAAATTTGAAAATTAGTTTTACAAATCTGAAATTAGGTTATTTTAATCACGAAAATTTCTTCAAACTTGTTTGTAGAATACCATAAGAATATTACTAAAATAAATTATCAACATAAGAAATCAAAAAACCACATGAAAACATCACAACATAGATTTAATGTGGAGAAAACCTTGTGGAAAAAACTCCACCAAGAAGAGAGTTCAAGTACATGTATTATCTTCCAAAACAAGATTATAATACAACACACTTTCTTCCTCCCCCCTTTGTCTTCAACCTAACAACTTGTATGAACCTATGAAAATTAAATATGAAACCTTCATCCCAAGTCTCCAATTTATAGATTCATTAGAGGATACAAATCAACAAATAGTTTCCCACAACAAGAGGTGTGCCAAGGCCCTCTTGAAAAAATCAAACACTCTATCCCTTATATTCTTCCTTGGAAACAAAAGATTCATCACACTTGGCACCCAAATGACTTTCCCTCCAAAACTAATAGTCACCTTCATGGACACTAATGGAAACTCATTTTCAAGTGCTCAACTTGAGGAGTTAATTAATATTAGTTACAAATAAATTTGTTTGTTGGTGGTGAACCGCTTGATCCCTTAAGAATAAATTTAAAAACTATAGGTGGAAAATTATTACACCAATAAAACCCTAGACAACTAGAGACACCTTCACAAGAATGTTGTAAAAATAAATGATATAGGATTTACAGGGTTGATGGCACCTTAATCCTAACATAGAGTGTAATAATAACTATGACACCTTCATCAAATTCCTTTGCATACAAGTTTGGATCATGAGGACTATCATGGAAGCCTTAAGTCTTAATATACTCATCAATCTTAGCATACCTAGCCCTTGGAGCTTGCTTCAAGCCACAGAAAGATTTTCTTAACCTACAAATTGAGTTTTCTTGTTTTGAACTTTCAAATCCTTCTGGTTGATTGATATAGATCTCTTCATCAATTTGTCCCTTCAAAAAGGAATTATTGACATTTGTTTGGTGAAGAGACCACTTGTCATGAGTTGTTAGTGTTATAACAGTCCTAACAATACTAATCTTTGCTACCAAAGAAAAAGTTTCTATGTAGTCAATTATTTTCTTTTGTGAGTACCCTTTGGCCACTAATCATTCCTTATGATTTTCAATGCTTCCATCAAACTTGAACTTAGTCTTATCAACCCACTTTTTGTTGACCAAATTATTTTCCTCACATATTCCCAAGTTTTAATCTTTATCAAAGAGTCATATTGATTTTGCATAGCATGTTCATATGCATGTTTTTCCTAGCCTCGTCATAGGTTTGAGTATCATTAGTCTTCATTATGGTGATTATTAGGGCATAATTAACTTATTTGAACCTTTGGTAAATTTCTTAGACTCTTGGTATTCCAAGGAGGACTATATTCTTCAACTATATTGGAAGTTACCTTTGAGCTTTCACTAATTTAAAAGGTGCTATAGGATACAACATTATTTATGTCCACTTGCGAAATAAGAGGGGATTTTATCATATCCTTGAACCGTTAATTAAACTTGACATCCCTACTTATGAAAGCATCCTCCACACTAAGATGACCCAACCTATATCATTTCTTCTAATCATCATGGCTAAAAAAGACACACTTAACATTTGTTAAACCCTTGAGGAGAACCATGTGTATGTTGAGCATCATAGTGATGGTAGCTATAAAATAGAAAGCAAGCAATAGAACAAAATAATAATATATTGTTTAATGATGAGGATGGTTTGGTCATGTGGCCAACAAAATGTATCCAAATAG
Organism: Sequoia sempervirens; assembly: GCA_007258455.2. Taxonomy (NCBI): domain Eukaryota; kingdom Viridiplantae; phylum Streptophyta; class Pinopsida; order Cupressales; family Cupressaceae; genus Sequoia; species Sequoia sempervirens. The sequence goes on from VDFB02000015.1 coordinate 508,074,937, forward strand.
GTATTTGGTGAGTCCTAATAGCTCAAAATAGTGAAAGTAGATCTCATGCTCACTATACTTTTTTTCTTGTACATTCAACAAAAAGAAAATGAAAGGATGGAAGGAATTTTTTTAGTTAATTATTTAATATTATTTCTAGGATTTAAAAGACATTGGTTGTTATGATAGTTTATGAGACTTCACTAAGATATTCAACACAAAAGTTTAATATTATAATTTGGTGTCATTTATTATACATTAATGGTGTGGACCTAACTAATGGTGTCATGGAGGATGCACCCATATAATTTCCATAGTCTATTGCTAAGAAGATTTAAGAACAAATTGTATGAAAAAAATTAAACCAAAAATATATATTGCAACCATTATAGTGAATAAGACATTTTTCAAATCTTGTCCAAAAAATAACGTGTGTCTATATATGTTTTTACATATTGTTTACATGTACACATGTTATATTTACATTGCATGAAATATTTGTAAAGTTCTTAAATGAATATTTTTTAAGGGTGAAAAAGGGGTTTTGAAAGGCCCCAAACCTTTTACAAAGATCATAATAGATATAATATTAAAGCCTAACACCTAAAAAGAGACAATAGCAAGGACCAACAATACTTGCAAGAGCTCTCTAAAGGGACTAGTAATTAGAAATTATTGAAAAACAAGATACAAACTGAAACAAGTCAGCTTGAAGTTGCAGTGCTCCAAAGAGCCACAAATATTACAACCAATCCTAAACACAAAATCATTGAGGCTAATTATCGATCTTGAATCATAGGACTTCTTGTTAACCTCTCATTTAAATGCTTTTTCCTTTTATCCTTTCTTGAAGCAAGTGGTACAGGTGAATGCAAAGCATCAACTAGGCCCTCATTAATAGATTACCTACTCCCAACTAGCCTCCTCTAAACCCTTCCCATTAGAACCATGGGTCTCCAAACATAAAACACAATTAAATCATATTCAAAGAAGGACCACCCTCAACATCATCATTCACCATGGGCAACACCTTGAAAGGCTAAGAAGGGTCCAAGTCCATTTTTCATTTTTGCCTCCAAAAGTATTGCTACCTCCTATGTTTAAGCAAATAGCAATCGGGTGGCCAACTTAGTGACATTTTGAGCACAAAACAATGAAATCCTTACATAAACAATTTGTTGCACCCAGTCACTAAATTTAGAACACAACATTTAATAAAAGAAGGAAGCAGTATATTAGCAACTACATTTAAAACAAAATACGGAAAACAATAAACACTTCCTTGATTTGGTCATTGGATCAATAATTATTAATTGACCAAATGAGTTATTAATACTCTTCAAAATTTCATCCTCTCAATATACCAATAGCAAGCTTGGAAGCTTAATCTAGATGAAAACTCTATTAATACATACCTTCTAAGAATTGAAATGAAATATTAAAAAGCATTGTTCAAATAATATATCTATAAAAAAAAAATACTTTTTAAAATAAAACTATTTTTTACATTTTATCCATACACACACATATACGTATACGTACTTACATTGCATGAAATAATTCTCAAACTTCTGAAATGAAATGTTAAAAATCATTGCCACGTAGTATAGTTAGAAAGGATAAAGAAGTTGTGCAATCTTGTGACAGTAAAAGAACATAATTAAGCTAAAATCCTGAATTATTTGGAACCTGAGAAATAAAAAATAAAAAATCCATAAGCTTGGGAGGGCAATAATGAAATCTTAAAAAGCTTAAAAGATTTAACAGCCCAGAGGTTAGAGGGCTTGCCCGGTCATGGTCGTCGATTATTGATTCCTCAGATTTTTTGAAAAAAAAAACATATACAAACTTAAAAAGAAACGTATTCTAAACTTTCTCTTGAATATACTTCAGAGGTTTGTTGTGTGATTTTACAGAGACATAGGAATTTGTAGCAAGCTAGTTATACTGTGAAGGAAAGTTATTGAATTAGTAGTAAGCATAGTCATGAATTAAATGCAGACCTCACACTTTTACTTGATGTATTCCATGTGGCAAAATATTTGTCTATCTCGAATCAAAGCATTAATGAAGTCATTTCAGTTATTTGGTATTATAATTATGTATAATTTAATGAAAAAAAATCAATTATTTCAATTCCAACTCTTTTTAAATTGTAATTATCATTTTATTGAATCTGTTCTTCAATTAAAAATAAATTGTAATTATCATTTTATTGAATCTGTTCTTCAATTCAAAAATAATCTCTTTCACTTTTGTATATACTACTAACTCATTTTAAATTGTTTATTATTTTATAATTCAATGAGATGTATTTTTCACCCTCTATTTCATTTTAATTAAATAAACCATGCCTTTTTTATTTTCAATTTATTTTTTAGAAGACTTGTTAATATTTCAATTAATGTTGTTAGTTATACTATTTTATATTAATGTTCTAAATTAGATTATTTGTATTATAAACTCCCTATCGTGTTTGTTAAAGCTTTAAAAGATTAAATGGCATGTAAGAACATGCAATTTTTATGTAATAGAGTTTACTTTAAGATTAAAATCTGTTAAGACGTCAATATATACAAAACATAATAATTTATACATATATCTAAATTGACATCATTTATAATATTTTAGTATTTAATTGTCTATAATATATATAATTATCCTCTTCCTTGGCAACTTGAATGATGAAAATTATCTACATGTAATTCAAATTATATGTTTTATCATGATTTAAATCCATTTTTTTAATGAAAACTCTCAAGACACAAAATGTTCACACTCTGTGATCCATCATCAAGATGAAACAAAGAGCTCTGAAACGTTGATGTAAAAATTCACACAAAATGTTGCTAGAATTGACAAATATGAAATCTTGAACATTTATATTCTAATATATTATCAATTATAATAAACAGATACAAGTGCATTTTGGTGGGTTTCTTGGTAAAGATAATATACTTCATAGAAGAAGCAACATATTTAAAATTCAAATAGATGAAATTTAGATTTTAAAGAAAGCCTCTTATATTGACATCTCATACAGCTTGTACCATATATTTATTATTCCAAGACTCTAAAACTAAAGAATGAATTGTGACCCACTAAAGTTTGTGTGTTGATGATTCATACCTTATTTCTAATCCTAAGTTACTGCAACTACATGCTACTAACAGCCATATACAATGATACATCAATGATCTTACATAATTATAACTTCATAACTTAAAATATGAAAATACTAATATAACCCACAACCATAATGTGACAATTGTATCCATCATAATTTGCACAGCATACAATAATTTCCAAAGATTTATGTATGTGCTCATCTTATTGTAAATGAAGCTGATATCAGAACATAGATTTGTGCATGGATATGCATCTATGATTATGCAACAATAAAAATTTAAAAAATCCTATTATTATCATTTCACAAAACATAGATTTGTTCATGGATATGCATCCATGACTATGCAACAATAAAAATTAAAAAGCCCTATTATAATCATTTCACTGGTCTTGTCATGTTTTGCCAAAAAAATTACGCATGAAATATTTTCTCTGTTATCATGTTGCGATATCTTCCAAATTACCCTTAAAGCTACCAATTAGATTGCCCTAGCTATCACTACCTACAACCCGCACTACTACACTCTTGACAGGGGCCAACTACGCCAGGCTGTCATGCCTTTCATCAGTAGTCTTCACCCTGACTATTTCCCTTGGAGACAAAACCTAGAGGGCCCTTGCATACAAAAATTTATCTGAGGTTCAATTCTGTATTAGAGAACGTGCCAACCCCATAACTTACAAAAGTAAATTATTATTTCCAATTGCAATAGAAGCCAAGTTCTAAATATGGAGAAAGTATTTGTTGCAATTTATTAAAGCAAAAAGACATGCCTAGTTTTTATCTATCATCCATATTTGATGACATAAAAACAATTTTAGTGTGGGAAATCTATCATCCATATTTGATGACATAAAAACAATTTTAGTGTGGGATTTGAGAAATGAAAGTCCTGGTTCCGACCGATCAATTAAGAAACTGCCATTCCCATGGTAGTCCGGCAAACTTAGCAGTCAGAAATACAACACAGATTTTGTGGTGCTAATACGATAACTCAAAAAAAAGCTATACCAGTCATCATCATAGAATAAATTATGGCAAAACATTGTATAAAGCAAACAAAAAATTAAGTGGCTCTGACAAACTCTTAGAAATTGTGATAACTTTCAAGTAGAAGACTTCTTTGAGGCGTCAGTTTCTGTTTTAAATTGTATTTCAGAGGAAATCATAGTTCAAACTTCATATTGGTGATTCACGTTTGAGTGGCAGAATCTTCATCACTTGGCATGGATAAACGTGTAAAACTGCTCTCTCTATTTACAAGCAAACGCCTTATGGTTTGAAGTTCTGATGCACTGCAAAAACAAACCAGACACATCAATATCCATATTTCAAAAACTGATCAATTAATCACATGATTTAAACTTAAAATCAAATAGTAGCATATTTCCAACCACTGCAGTGCTTTGTCTAGATGAGCATCCAAAGAGGAGATGACGTGAGGCATTTGATGCAGCACCTGGTTGAAGCAAAATATCAGGATGACAAGTTACAAGGCAGTGCTCCAAGCAAAACCTTAATCTTATATCAATTCAAGACACACCTGTTCAGTGTTTTTGATACTTGGTGCTTTTCCAAGTAGATTTTTTGGAAGTCTCACAAGGCCCTGCACTATACCCATTGCAAAAATTAAACAACGGCTTCCTTTTTTTTCTAATTTGCTAATAAGCAGGCAGCATTCCTAGTAACATGCATTACAAACAATTCTTTTATTTGCAGCTTAATGACCTTTGACATTTTAAAAATTGCAGAAACCATTATAAATAATATTCAACACAATCTCTAGCTCAAAACTGCAAGTAGCTTGATATGTGGTACCATAACAAATAGTAGAAACAAAATTTCCTAAGAACTGCTAAAGGGGCGTGCAAATGATAGAAAAGGCAAAGCTATGCTTAAGTTGAAAGAACTTTACAGCTATATAAAAGAGGCCTAAAAAAAGAATCTATATGCATAGGGCACATGCCATACATTTAAAAGCACAAAAGCAATCAAGATAAACAAATAAACAGGCAAGTAAGAGCAGAAATTGGAGCTGCACCTGAGCCGGGGATGATTCTTGCATTAAGTGAAGCAAATTGGATGTTGACAAAACAGCTTGAGATATCTGATCGGAAACCATGCCCTTTGTTCCTTCACGTGTTGACTTTGCCATCTCTTGTTCATAAAATCCAATCTGAGAACAGACATGCTCGTTTTCAGAGAACAGGACACCAAACTAAATGACTACTCCATTTTATTTGCTATTAAAGACAGAAGTTTCAAACTCTGTTACCAGTTTGCTGGGAACGTTTGGGTTTGGCTTGCACTGGGTATGGAGAGGGCCTGTTTTAAATTTTTTCACCTTTTTTTTATTTATACGAATTTTTTAATAGGTTGACTGGTCAACCTGAAAACCTAACCCTAAAGTGGTCCTCAAACAACTTAAAACATGTATATATGTGGTTATCTGAACTTAATTCCTGTTTTTAGGCTAAATTAAGTATATATTAATATATTGATGTCTTTTTATATTTTTTTTTAATTAACATACCCAACCCCAATTTTTTTTGACATGCCGGTGCACCCAAACTCAAATCAGTAACTTAGGTTTTAAAAAACAGTTTGACTGCTTTGACTGTAACAAGGACATCTTGCATTTGTTTTTGGTTAACCTAAATATTTGAACATTGTGCTTGATGGGTAGCAATCTGTATCTGAAAACATTGGACAGGAATTGTATTAGAGTCTGAGTTATTTGAGAATCAAAATATACCAAACAGTTGTCTCCAGCCTCAGGTTCACCTAGGGTACCCTAGGCAAACCTGGGTGAGCCAATGGGTGCCCACAGCCCTTGGGCCGCAAAAAATTTAAAAATACATTTTAAAAAGCATTTTTTAAAAGCAAAAACTAACCTTAAAGCATTTTTAAAACATTTTTATAAACAAAAAAATGTCTCCGTACCTAATTTCACACTTACGTGAGAAAATTGTGAAAATGGTGTGTCATGAAGGTTTGTGTGGTTTCAAAGGCCTTAATTTGGGCTTGGTGGTGGGGGCTCTAGCCTCAACCCCGCCTTGTATCACAATAGGGAACGCACCAAGGGCACTACCCCATGAGGGGCTCTACCCCTCAATCCCACTAAGGGCGTTGCCCCCAAAACCCCATGAGGGGTGCTGCCCCTCAAACCTGCTAAAGGCATTGCCCCCAAATCCCCATGATGAGTGCTGCCACTCGACCCCATTGGTGTCTCAACTCCCATACCCTCACTGGTTATTAGGATCTCTTGTCATGTAAGGAAATTGATTACAATAAGAGAGTGACGAGGAATTGGGATCTAACTCTTGAGTGTATTGTCTTAGACATTATTGTTGCACAACTGGCCAAAAATCTCTTTAGATGAGGCAGCTTGGACAGTACATGGCTAGTGGAAGTGGCATTGTAACTCATTGTGGTTCAAGTGAAATTAAACCAAATGTTGACTTTGATGCTTTCGATGAGGGAAAATAAAAATTATTAAATATTGTAATTTCAGTTGTATATTTAAATATTTTGTTTATTAGCAATTATGGGTATCATTAAATTTCTTAATACATTTATATGTATATAGTATATATTATATCCAAACCTGAACCCGAACCCATACCCATACCCAAGGAAAAAAATTGCCAAACCACTGTACTCGGTACCCATACCAAGACCGGTAACTTAGCCAAACATATGTTGTCCAGAATGGTCAAACAATGAATTTCCGCAATAGAGTGCCTAGGCTTATCGGTAACAATAATGATGATGCTGTTGTCTCATTTGATGCTTTGGTTCCAGAACTTACTGTCATTGTTTATGGAAGAATCTAGACCCCTTTTTTTATGTGGTGGCCTTTTGACCTTTGTGTTGTACCATAATTTGTATGACAATGTGAACTTAATAGGCACTTAATAAGTTTTTTGCACCTCCAATGTATGAAGCAATGTATGAAGCATTTTGGCAAAATGGCAGGCAAAGAATTTCCTCATTTCCTCATCTATACCATAGCCAGCCAACATTTAAATTTAAAAGAACCAAATGTGAGAGAAGAAGAAACAAAGGGGGGCAATTATTTTTTCAAGCATTCAAAGCTTACTGATTGAGCTTCACTATTGAACTCATATAGATTTCAAGAATAATGACTAATACTTAAAGAGAGAGAGATGGTCAAACAATCAATACATTATCAACAATACAATGCTTTGGAGAGGTCCATGTGACCAGTATGACAATGTGAACTCACTCACCTCCACCATTTTCCTCATCTATACCATACCAAATACATTCCAACAACACAAGCATGCATCCTAAAGCTACTGATTGAACACAAGACAAAGAGAGAGTGGATCAACATTCATACAATCTCATGGTCATGGAAGCATCCATGCTGCCAAGACCAGGCACGACAGTGAAGCATCAACAATAAAAATGACTTTGGAGGAATATGTCCGTTGCTCTAGACAATTGATTAAAAAAGAAAAAATTGAAAGTTTTCTTTATTAATACCAAAAAGTCAATGCAACGAAGGATTGCAGCCCTTCTAGGCTTTGGCATTGAGACACTTCCCAACAAATATCTAGGCATCCCCCTATTTCAGGGTGCTCTCCAATCCTATATCTGGGCTGATGTAAAGTAAAAGCCGAATCATGGAGAGCTCATTGGCCATCTCTTGTAGGACAAATAATCATGATCAAAGCGGTTTTAGCTGCAATTCCCATCTATTTGCTTTCCTACTTAGAACTTCCTACCAAAGCGCTAAAGCAGCGAAAGAATTCATTGGAATGCACCAAAAGTTCCTATAGGAAGGCTCCAATGATGTAAAGCAGATTCCTTTAAACACCTATGATAAGGTTGCAAATAGTAAAGAGAATGGTGGGACTGGTATAAGGGATATCCAACTGCAGAACATCGCTTTGGGTGTGAAACTCACATGGAAAATGTACGAGAACCCTAACTCCATTTGGTGCAGAATATTAAGGAACAAACACCTAGATGAAGACAACCCCAACCAAATCCTCACAAATTGCAAATCCCCCCCACTAGTTCGCACATATGGAATTTCATGACTAAATGAAGAACCATAATCACCGAACACCTCTCCCAGGAAGATCAGTAATGGAAAGACAGCATTGTTTTGGAGCAATTCTTGGAACGGGTGCACTCCGTTATCTGATATACTAGGAATTGAAAAATGCAAGGACCTAAAGATATATATATACAGAGAGAAGGGAAGCGACAACATACCGTGGAGGGCGAGTCTACGGGTCAAAACCCCTCATGGAGAAACATTGATGCATTACCTAACAAAGCCAAATCAGTCTTGCTAAGCGAGCTCTCAAATCGTAATATAATGTTATCAAACAAGGAGGATGAGTTAATCTGGTGCAATGCTAAATCAAAGAAATATACAATGAAGATGGGATATGAAATACAGAAGCATGTGGGTCTCCCTCACTTGTGGCTGAAGGAACTATGCTGGGGAGCCAATGTTTTACCGAAAGTCAGGGCCTTTGCAGGTGCATTGCAGACTAGAATATTAACGGAGGATAGACAGCAAACCATGGGATACTCAAGGCCTTTCCGATGTCCCCTTTGTGAGACAAACAGCAAATCTATAGATCACCTGTTGCTACTTTGTCCCTTGTCCAGGAGTATTGGAATTAGATTCAATAGAAACTTGGGTGGCAAGGCACTCTCCCCACAATATCTTTGACGTGTTTAGATGTTAGCCAAGATTACATAAAGGCTCAATGTAGGTTGGTCTTTGGGATGAAGCCCCTGTAATGGTTATTTGGCAAATATGGAAAGAGTGAAATTCCAAAATATTCAAAGGAAAAGCTTCTCTGGTAGAAACTATCATAAACAAGATAGAAACGGGAATATGTGAACACCACAATTATCGGATCCAAAGGATTAAAAAATGCAAATATTCATCCTAGGATAATGATATATGTAAATCACGGCCAATGTTAAAAATGCCCTCTTTCATCTACAATACAATGAACAACAAGAACAAAAGAAAACTGGCTAAATGGACAGCCCCTCCGAAGGGCAAGCTGAAGATCAATTTTGATGGAGCTTCAAGAGGCAACCCCAGTCCTTTTTGTGCAGGCTATATTATAAGAGACGACTCAAGGGTTGTTCGTTGGGCTAGTTCAATAAAGCTCCTTGATGATACTAACAACGAAGCAAAATTCACTGCACTTGTGGAAGGCTTAAAAACATGTGTAAACAAGAAATTGGAACCAATTGACATTAAAGGGGACTCGCAAATTGTAACCAAAATTGTAGTAACAAAGAGAGCCCACAAGCTGGAAACTTGCTAAATGGGTAGAACAGATCCATATGTACCTCGAATAGATTGGTGATTACAAAATCAAGCACGTATATCAGGAGGCCAATCAGGATGCTGACCCGCTATCAAATCACGGAATCAACTAGACTGAGAAAACCATTGCAGTTAAAGAGGTGATCACATGGGACGAATTGATGTTGATAAGTGAATCAGACAACACACACACAATGAGGATCAGATTGAGAACAGGCATGCAGCTTGAACATACAGTTGATTACATCACTCGGGATTCTCTGGATGACAATATGGATCAGAGATTGCAGATCCCTCCCAAAACAATACACAGCAATGTTATTTATCCAGACATTAGGTCAAAAACAGGGAAACACAATGGAAGAACAATTAAGTTTTCCCAGCTGTGACCAAGTCAGTTAGGAGGCTCAAATGAGGAGAGTATTCACAATCCCATTTGAGGACGTCGAGAAAGCCATCCAGGAGATAATAGATGAGAATAATTTGACCAACGCCCATATACACGACTGTACACGGTTGGAAAAGTTCTTATATACTATAATAAGGACAACCAGTAGTGCGAACAGGGCATACCCTGAGATCAACAGTCTAGTTATTCCAAGACTCGGGCGGGAGGTGGGAGGTGGCTGCTGCTATATCGGCCTTGAATGAACATCCAGTGGCAGGACTCGTTGGAGACACAATTTGCATCACAGCAGCCAAAGAGAATGAAGACATTAAATAGGCGATTACACTCTTCAGAGATGAAATTAGAAGGAACAATTTGGAAACCTACGCCTTCTTCATGGCCCACCATGACAACATTCTGTCAAATGCATAGATTGAGAGGATGCAAGAAATGGCCTCAGGCCTGTGCACAATATTCCATCAAAAAGCTCAGCATCTAGGTGAGCAATACCATATATTTTATGTAATGCTTTTCATTTTCAAGTTTCTAATATAAAGGGAGCTACCACCATGGTAGCAATTTACAAAAAAAAAATATTCATGCGATCTCTCCAAATAAAGAATGACCATTTTATATGTACAGTCAAAATATGAAAAATGTTGTTTAATTTTCAATTTGGTTTTCAGCTACTATGGTCTTTCCTTGATTTTCTAATAGAAAGTTCAATTTTCTTTTAAGCATAAACACAGAAAAATATGAAAAGATAGTACATAATTTGAAATAATGCAGCACGTAAAATTTTGTGTCAGGGCAACAAGCATTTTTCACCCAAGGGAGCTACCTCTTCATGCCAAAACTTTCTGAAAGAAGATGTCAGTCTATCCAGAAAGGTGTAAAGTGGGAAGATGCCAACTTTAACTAATTAATGTTTTTATGTCAGTGAAAACACCACATATTACACAAAGGAATCCCATGCAAAGTCACTAGCATCTCTGTTTTCAAAGGGAGAGATGAAGGGCATTGAAACAGTCAAGATTTGATTTTTGAATATCAACGTCTATTGGATTTTTTTCTCTTGGAATAGAGAATGTGTGAGTTTAAGGATCTTGCTCTGCTCAAACAACACATTAGCTCTGAGTACAATATAGTCTGCTCATTAGAAATTATCACTCAGTCCCTCAAATGTTCAGATTGAAAGCATAGAAGACATACAGGAAGAAATAATGAAAAACAATGAATTAAGAAAAACAAAAAAATGTCCATGTAAAAAAATATCTCAAGAAGTACCTCAAGTGTACAGGTTGAGAGCATAGAAGACATACATGAAGAAATAATGAAAAACGATGAATTAAGAAAAACAAAAAAAGTCCATGTAAAAAAATATCTTAAGACAACACAGTAAAAATGTAAAACAACACATGATTTTAATATAGTATTTTTTCTACAGAAAATGACCGACGTCTGTGTTGGAAGGGCAAGAAGTGTTATTTTCCTTTGGCTCTTAAGCTGGGGAAGAGAGTGGGAACAAAATAAAAGGAAAGTGCAACAGAGAGCAAGATTGGCAGGCAACAATATCTTTCATAATTACCTGGAGATGTGGAGATGCAGGTACAGGAAGGGGAATGCCATTAAAGTTAGTATACATTAAGAAATGAATAAGGGTACGCAATATTACATATAAACTTAATCACCAAAAATTGCTAGTATAGAAATGGGGATGTGATCCTCGTTCATATAATGGAGTTTCATAGTGACGATGATTTTTTTCCAATGTTGATCGAATACATATAAAAAAAACCGTGAAACATCTGTTTGCTGTTTTAAATTTATTCTGAAAATAATGCGTTTCACATATACGATGGAGGGTCACAAGGATGCATCGATGATGGATAACAAGAATATGTTAAAGAGGAAAGAGAAAATATAAGAAGAAACCTCCCAAACATCTTTGCAAATGAGACTAATTGAATTGCTGCACGTTCAACTCTCTTCAGGTATAGGACTTATAAACCATAGTTAACAACTTTATAAGTCCTCAGTAATTATTCTTTACTGCAATTAGGGAGAAACAGAGGATGCCCAGATAAGGAAATCTGAGGTGCTGCCAGATTCTAAATATGGTTTGCGGAATTTGATCCTGCAACCCGTCGTAATCTCTGCACCTACGTAAGGTTAAATTCCCAATATCCCTCTACACTTCGGAGGAAAGGATACCTTTATACTCAACAGGGACATTTCAAAAAGTTCATCTCAAAGAAGTTCATCCCAGTCACAGACAAAACCAATGACAGAACAACTTCTATGCGCTTGATTTGTGCAGAGATGGACAGTTTTCAAAGGTATGCCATATAAGATTTTACCCAGTACAACTTAATAACTTACCGTCAAACATAAATCAATAAACTGTAAGTGCAGAATATTTAAATATATCAGCCCATTGCTGCTAATTCTGGAAATGGGTATTGCAGCTTGAGAAAATAATCTTGATTCTATAAAAGACAAGATCTTTCCACAGTCCATGAGATTTATTTGAGAATACTTGTGGTAATAACTGTGCATAAGTTTTGTGGAATAAGAATCCAATACAAAATACATTGGAAACTGAATCAGATGGACATAAGAAAAACCAACACATACAAAAAAAATTAACAGATGATGTGGGTTATCCATTTCAGATTGAAGAGCAATGGAAAGAGTTCCAAAGATCTTGTTTGTACTTCACTAGCATTCCATAAATTCCTTTTCAAAATTAGCAATAAACTATAAATTAAAAACACAATACTGACAAGGCAAAGAATAAACGATTTAAAATATTGGTTTCAGGAGAGCAATCCAGTAATGTACTTTAAGTTTTGAATTTGGTATTCCATTTTTAATATATGTAAGAAACCCTAATTAAAAGTTTGCGGAAAAAGCCCCGATATGGTTTTGATTGAGTCGATTTGTTATAAACACAAACCCTAATGCCTTTGGCTTTTTCCTGCCTTAATTTATCAAAAATAAATGAAATATGTGGATTCCACTATATGGTTGGTCTGAACACGGAGGTGGCAATAGCCTAAGAATCTAACTGAATAGACTCCAACAAGTAAATATTTTAAAAAATTAAAAATAATAGAGAAAGAAGCTCATACACAGTTTCTTATCAGAGGCTCGCTAGCTCACAGAAAAACAAATCAATGTTATCGCATGGTACAGCTTTGCAATCTACCTTGTGACATGTAACACGCCAATTACGGCCCTGCTGCGACTGGAACCGTGGACGTTAGCTGGAAGAAAATGTTAGGCAGAAATTTATTTGATAAGTAGGAAGCTTTTTCCAGAGCAGGACAAATTATTAAGATATTGCTATCAAATTAAGATATTTTTATCAAATTCAAGTGTTTAGTTTTTCAGTCAAATTTATTGAGTAATATTTTATGAGTATAATTTATGGGAACCCATTTTTCATGAAAATGAATGGTTTACTTAATGTTCATTGCATTTGGGTGATGTTCACTTAGCGCTTATTGCAACTAGGTGATGCTCACAAGAGTGAAGTGTCTAAAAAGGTCACTCATCTCAATACTATAATTCAAGCAAACTTAATCATTGAGTTTTCTCAAGACCAAGTCCGCTTAACTTGCTACTTCATTTATAAAACGTTCAACAAGTGTTGTGTCTTATGAATGATTTATTATAGAGTCATTTTAACTCGTCAATTGATAAGTAGGAGTCATTTTCCACAATGTGACATGTTATGATATTGTTATCATGATTCAATTGTGTAGTTTTTGAGTTAATACTCGTTGACCCATATTTCATGAGTAATAGTTCAAGCAAATTCATCTTTCATGAGAATGAATAGTCCACTTAGCACTCATTACATCTAGGTGGTGCTCACAAGGGTGAAGCATCAAGATTCATTTGACAAGAGACAATTAATAGATTTTAAAAGGCGACAAATACTTAATTAGAGAGAAATATTGATAAGAGGGGTCATTGGTACAAGACAAAAATTTGGCTGAGTATTTTTGCATCATTTAAAAAAAAAAAAAAATTAAGTATTTTGGAGTGACATTTTTATTCTATTGTCATTACAAAGTTGATTATGATTATTGAGTTCATTCAAGTCACTATTACAATTTAGCATCACAATGTCCCAAACGATTTCTCACGTGTGGTCCATATTGGTCGAGTCTATGGATGTAGATTTAACATCTTAATGAAGCTTTTGATATGTCCACGTGTCAAATTTGTAAATTAGTTCCCTTATTCTAAAATTGGCATATGCTTTTTAGAACTTTGCATTAATATTTGAATTATGTGCCAAATTGTTATGACTTATGTTATCTCACTATATGAAGGATTCTCTTTATAAAGGTGACAAATCCTTTATGGCAAAGAGAGTAGAGAGAAAGGAGATAGAATATATAGATGATCTTAATTCTAAATATTGTAATTATTGGCCATTTTTTGTGGGCATGTAATATTACATTGAGCACTCTTGTTCCTAAATTTCATAGACTTGTGTCGTATGATTAGAGCAATATATATGAAATACTAATTTTTTCATCATTCTTTTATATATATTCTTTCCAAGAATATGTTTTTATTTGTTGGTGTAAATAGGTAATTTTCTTAATTAGTTCTTACTGGGGTCTTATTTAGATGTTAAGTCCACTTAGGTTTTAGGTATATTTAAGTTGTTTAGATAATATTTTTTTTATTTTTTATTAAATATTAGAGTCCTAGGTCATTTAATGATGGCTCATGTCATTTAATAATGACACAAGTCATTTAATGTTTTGCATTTAGTACTTCATCACACCTTGTCTATATAAGCAAGGTCATTATATACTTGTGTACCATACCTCATTGTAATATTTGATAGATCTTCATATCAAGCAAGTTCATTTCTTGCATACTCTCTTGTAGAAGGATTTCATTGTTTTTGTAGGTGGTCTTGGGCATAGAGCTAATTTTCAACTCCTACATGGTATCAAAGCAGGACCTTGCAAATTCCTTCTCAAATTTGAGGGTAGACCTATTGCCAATGAGAGATCTTGGTGAATTTTAATAAGGTCGAGTATGCTCTTTCCTTGCACCATATAGTGATCTTGGAAATCACAAAAACTTGAAAAAAACACCAACTTTGGAGGGTTCCTCTTTGTGGGTTTTATTGTAGGTTAATTATGATGAGTGTTAGAGGTAATCTAAGTTCACCATCAAGTCCATGGCATCTCAGAAAGTCAAGATTGGCTTTTGTTTCATCAAAATCCAACATATTTTGCACCAAATCTACAAGTTTTCAAGTAAGGAGGTGGTTACCAGATCCAAGAGGTAGCTGATTTTTGGAGCACTTTAGGCCAAAATTGACCCTGCCTTTGTGTCTAGAGGGCCTGAAAACCCCAATATCACTTGTCAAATCGCTAAAATTGAAGTTTTTTTTACCCTGGGCCCTCAAAGGTTTTTTGTAGATTTTTGTCACCATTTTTTCTATTGAACGAATCCATACAATCTATATGGTCCATACCATCAATGGCATCACTATACAATGGGCATAAAGGAATCAACATATTTTGTAGAGAATATTCTCTACCTATGTTGGTCTGTGGTATGGGTCTACGTCGTCCTATGTCTACATGACATCATCCTGCACGATTCATACTTTGATCTACGTAGGTGGTACGAAGGTTTGATCGATGATATTTTTATTAAATTTTATTTTATTTTTAAAATATCTGATAGTTTATATTTATTTGGCACCAAGTTCCAATGGTGATTCTAAACTCAACCCTGGGCACTTAAGCTTGTAGGCAACATAGGGCACCCATTGATCTGCACAGTCAACGCCACCCAGAGCGACACAAGAAAAAAAATTAAATTGTAGCACTTAACTCCCATAGGTGGCCATAGTGTGATCAAAAGCTAGCCTGTTAGGGGCTTATGTTTTGCCCTAGTGCCCAAATTGGGCCTTTTTTCCTCAAAGCATAACTTTTCGCTTGGATATCAAAATTTTGCAAACAAGATATTGTCAGAAAGCTATTTCTACTTACTTTATAGTGGTGTAGGTCATTTTTCCATATTTTACTACAGGTACATTTTATTTCCAATTGAAGTGCCTTTTCCCTTTTGGACAGGTCTAAGCTCATAAATTTTTGCCAATTTATCTAATTTCTTGTGATTCCAATAACAATTGATAAGTATTTAGGAACTCTATCATTTGGTTCACTTAATTTTTCCAAATTTAGCTCTAAGTATTATTTATTCAATTTTTGCATATTTGGCATCTTCACTAATTACTTGGACATACTATCTCCTGGAGAAGTTTTGTTTGTGGGGGGCTTCATTTTCAATTGTGTTTTAGATTTGAGAAGTATCACATAAGTTTATTTCAAATGTTTGTCTATTTTACACTCTTGGTACTTGTTGTCCTAATGGTTGAAATAGGGTTTGATGTTCTAAATCCTCATAATTATCACACATGGAAGGTGAAAATGCAAAGATTACTTTGGTTTAAGGTTTTTTGGTCTACCTTTGGTGACCATTAACCTTATTATACTAGGAAATATGAAAGATTTGTTCATAGGAACAAATGTGATGAGGCTATGGGCTTGATTGTTATGCATGTTTCTAACAATTTGTTCTTCCATATTAAGGAGCATACTACTCCTAGGCAGGTATGGGATAATTACAAGGATTTATTTGGTTCAATTAGTGAGATTCATGTTATGCAATTAGAGGTAGAATTGATATCACTTTCCATACATTTTATTTCCTACCATTGAAGACTATTTGGTAAAATTTAAATCATTGAGGTCTCAATTAGCTGGTTGTGGTAAGGATAAAACTAATAAAGAATGCATATTCTTGATTTTATCTAAATTAAAAGGTTCATTTGCATACTTATCTACTTCCTTTTATTCTACAATGGATGGGTTAGGTGATTCATTTTGTGTGCCTTATTTTGAGACATATTGTGATAGGTTGACTAAGGAACAAGCTAAACTTAGTCAACATGATACACACTCTAAGAATCAGGCATTAATTGCATCATCGCATAAAGGTAAAGGAAAGAAGTCTAAACATGAGACAAAATCTTGCGATATGCCCACCTATCCTAGAGAGGATAAAACTAAGGAGAAACCCAAGTGTGGTTATTGTAACAAACTTGGGCATGGTGAACATAATTGTTATAAGAAAGAGTTAAATGAAATGAAGCAAATTTTAAAAGAACATAACATTTGTCTTTACCTTCTAAATCTACAAGTTCACCTTCTTCTTCACAACCCTCTACATCCACACATTCAAGATCATTAGGTAATAATAATGGAAATGATAAGGTAAAAGATCAGCAAATGAAAGGTAAAGCTCTTGTTGTAGCTAAATTTGAAGAGTGTGTTGGATGGATTCTTGATTCTAGAGCTTTTGATCCAATGGCATGTTCTCCAAACTAGTTCTTGACATTTGAGTGTCCCCTTACAACTAAGATATTGATGGCTAACAATAATTACATGGTTTTTTTTTGCAAAGAAGATGTTTGCATGGGTACAGAAACCTTTAGTAATGTATTATATATTCCTGAGCTTGCTAATAATCTTTCTATGTATTAGATTACATGAAGTGATACAAGGAATTCTATTGAATTCACTCTAGATTCAATTTTCATTTGAGATTTGCTTACTAGGAAGCTTGTTGAAATGGGAAAGATTGAACATATTGCCAATTTTTATGTCTTTTCACATTTTGTGTCTACTCCTGATGAGGTTTATTTTGCTCCTTCTCCTACATCGAGTGTGGGTAGTTGTTCTGAGGGTCATATTGGTCACTTGAACATGTGTGTTAAGGTTCCTCCTACTTCTTTAGACTTGAGTGTTGACTTGGTTTCCAAGACTTCATATGAGCATAACATCTTTTGTTTTCCAAATTTATCTTTGTAGGATGGTTTAATGACAAGTATATTAGATGTGGTGTTTCATTCTTCTTTTGCATATTTAGAGTACATGTTTGAGGGGGTATCTCTCCTCTTCGATCACATATTTTCTTTGGATATTACACATGAGTTTCCACGTCCCTTGCCCTCTTCCTTAATTGGGGTAACACCTAATTTTGTTGAGACATTTCAAAGAAATTTGATGTATCTTCAGCGATATCATTCTTGAGGCTTCTTCCCTCTTGATTCTTCATGGATATGAGGTTTCTTCAGCATCGAACATTGAATTTATTTCTTACCAAGGGGAGACATGTTGTTTCAACATTGGATTCTCTTTTGTCTTCAAACATTCTTCAGTGGTTGTGGACCTACTTCATTATGGGGGGCTACGTGGTATTTTCCTTTCCCTCTTATGGGGTGAATTTATAATGTATATATGTGATGGATGTTGTACTTGGGGGTATCATGGAGTCCACCATCTTTCATCACTTAATTGTATCTTTTCTCTCTTTTGGAGAGGGGTTTTTTCCCATGTAGTTTTTCTCCTTTTCTCTATTTTTGAGAGATTGCATTTGCATTTTTACATGGGTACCTAACATGGCCTCGTAGTCATGACCGACCTTTGCATCATTTGCATAATAATTGTTTCTCCCTAAGTTGCACTTAAGGGGGGTGTTGGTGTAAATAGGTAATTTCCTAACTAGTTATTAGTCGAGTCCTATTTACACGTTAAGTCCACTTAGGTCCTAAGCATATTGAAGTTGTTTAGATAAGATTTTATCTTTTTAGTTTTTATTAAATATTAGAGTCCTATTTCATTTAATGATGGATTGTGCCATTTAATAAGGATACAATTCATTTAATGTTTTGCATTTGGTACTTCATCATGCCTTGTATATATAAGCAAAGTCATTGTACACTTTTGTTACATACCTCATCATCATATTTGATAGATCTTAATATCAAGCAAGCTCATTTCTTATGTGCCCTCTTGTAGAATGTTTTCATTTTTTTTGCAGGTGGTCTTGGGTATAGAGCTAAATTTTAGCTCATGCATTATTATGTACTCTTGTATTAATTTTTTTATATATTTAGGCTACATGAATAGATTGTCTTTAATTAGACCCTCAACTATGATTACATCTATT
Source organism: Sequoia sempervirens (assembly GCA_007258455.2). Lineage (NCBI taxonomy): Eukaryota > Viridiplantae > Streptophyta > Pinopsida > Cupressales > Cupressaceae > Sequoia > Sequoia sempervirens. Next base: position 508,093,831 of record VDFB02000015.1, read on the forward strand.
GTTATCAAAGCCTAGTTCGTTGCTAATTTTTTAGAAGGGTTAGAGAAGTATAAGTTTATACATTTGTTGCACTATTGATTAGCCATAAGAGAATCTAGTTGATATATGTTGTAGAAACCAAATGGGACAACATGATAATGAAAATGATCAAAGGGAGAAACATTCAATGGTGAGTTAGATAGCATATTAGGAGTTATTCAAGGTTGGAAGCCCTTGAGACCACGCAAAGTGAGGAATGGTCAAAGTTGAATATGTTAGTGATCACAGGAGACCAATTCAAGAGTCATCTAATGAAGAAGATTTGAGTTTAGGAGAGGAAAAATGTGTAGAAGACAAATTTACTAGGGCATTAATGAGGACAAGAATAAAGCTAATATTTAATCTTCTTTGTTATTTAGGAACCTTGGATCCTCATGATCTATTAGATCGGATCAATGATCTAGAGAATTACCTTAGAAGAGTCAAGTATGCAACCACTAGGTCGAAGAGGCATGGAACCTTATGATGTGATTATGTGCAAAAAGATTGGGTGAACAAGAACAAGTTGTAGATCTCTATTTGGGATCAAATGGTGGTGTAGTTGAAAGATAATTTTTTTCCTACAAATTATAATTTGGATTTGTTTAAAAAAATTAACTATGAAATATTGCAATGTAAGTAGTACTACGATGGGTGACCTCCTAAGAAGGCCCAATGGTTCGCCCTTGTGAATATACCCTAGATAAAATGAGTGTTAAATGTACCATTCATTCTCATTAGAAAGGGGTTCAAGTGAACCATTACTCATGAAATATGGGTCAATGATTTTGATTCAAAAACTACATGGTTGCATCATGATAGCAGTATCACAATTTGACACATTATGGAAGATACCTCCTACTTATCAATCTAGGTAGGTCATTTGGAATATGACACAAATAATATGTCTTAATATTTGAAAACATTGTGAACCAAAATTAGAGATGAGATATGTTTATTATATTTAATCCATTAAGGGTGTCTACCAACTCATGTTAAGGGCATAAGAGAAATTGTATAAGAAGCACTAAAGAGTGTAGGGTAAGGGAAATGATAAAAGGATAAAATAGAGTACCAAGTAAAGATTCCACAAAGAGAAACTACAAGATCGAACAATAATGCACAAGACAAGTTAAAGAGGAGAAAACTTCTAGAATAGGGTAATGAAAAGGTAGGGGAGGTCATGTTAATACTTTCAATGGTATATGTTACAAATATGGAGAAGCAAGTCACAATGCATTGAAATTCCCCGAAGTAGCAAAAGAACAAGGATGCATTGAGAAGGGGGTGCACAATGCATAAGTAATGAATCAAATAGTGAAATTGCAAGCATAAAATAAAAATATGAGGAGCAACTAATATTGTGTAAGGTTTTATTGAATCCTACTAAGGAAGACAAAGAACTCTAATTAGGAAAAGTGCATTCTACACTAAATGCACATTAGGTGGAAAGTGATGTAATATGATCATAGATGGAGATAACACAAATAGCTTAGGTCCATTGAGACAGTACAAAAATTAAACTTGAAAATTTTACCACATCCTAATCCTTACAATATTACATGGTTGTAGTAGGGTTAGAAAATTATTGCGAGAATAATATTTCATATTTGGGGTTATGTGGATGAGGTTTGTGTTGGGAATAAAAGGTCAACTACTACAATGTGGAAATCTAAAATTAAGTGTGAAAAACTAAATTTAAGTTTCCTTGTTCATGAATTACCATCCAACTTAGAGTGCTTAATTTGAAGAATACCATTAATAGATTTAGGAACAAAAATCAACTAAAATAAGTCAAAAAACCACGTGATATCAACACATTACACAAGATTTATATAGAGAAACCCTTGAAAGAGAAAAATTCACAAAAAAAAAGAGGTCAAGTATGTATTATCTTCAACAAACAATTTTACAAAGCAACACTCTTTCTTTGTCTTCAATATTCAACACTTGTGTACCTATGAACTCTCAAAAAAACAACCAAAACAAGATATCTTACCACCATCCCAAGGCTCCACTTTATAGAAAATTTTAAAGAAGGATATCACTAGGAGTTTCCAAAATAAAAGGTACACAAACCATGGTAAAACGTGGTTCCCAAAAGCCCCCAACAAAAACCAAATGTCCCACACATTGGAATTCCCTCTAGAATGTGAAAATTCATCCATCTTAGCATTCCAAAAAAATACCTTTTCCCTCCTGTCTGTTACACCCCAAGTGATATTACCTATTTACTATTACCTTGTTTGGTTAGACTGATTGAATATATGAATGTGTTTTATGAATCTTTATATGAATGTGTTTAATGAATCTTGAATGGAAATATGATGAATAAAATATTGATGCAATTTGATATTTATAATGATTCTAACTATGAAATATATGATGCATATGATTATGTTGTGATCGGCTAACTACTGTTATGATGTGCTAAGTTGAGTACAGGAATAGGTTCGAACCTTCAGAAGAGAGGGGAAGTATCACTCAGGAGAAGAACTTGGTCAAGTAACCCTTAATGAGCCTAACTGGGCATTCACACACTCACACCCTAGTTGGTCTTAGTTAAGTCAAGTCAGTTTGGGTAGATGGTAAGTGATCTTCAATTTTTGGTTGTAAGTGTTTATATTGGTTTGTGATCTTGTTTATCAAATATTTGGTTTGAGGAATGTGATTAAGTCTTGATGTCATGTGAAAGTCCTTTCTTGTTTGTTTAATGTTGCATCGATGAGATATATGTACATGTTTACGGTAGACTCATACATGTGAGTGAATACGTACATGAGTATATGTAGGTAGACGTACCTACGCATGCTCATGGACAGATTACCCATATGCATGGGAATACCGATTGGACTAAGCTGACATGTATATATATGTATATATGTATATGTATATATATATGTATGTATATATGTATATATATATGTATGTATATATGTATATATATATATATATTCCATGTCTATATGTCAATTGGTGGTTATGAGTATGAGTGTTTTTATAAAGATATTCAAATGGTATTGTGAATATGTGTGTGTGTGTGTATATATATATATATTATAACATATGTATAAAGTAATATAGTTACATATATATTAATATATATCTATATATAATCATATATATATATACATATGTTTATTGTTCAGAAATTAAATGTATTTGATAAACTTTATGAAATAAGTATATATTAATATATGTGTGTGTGTATATATATATATTATGATGGCTATATAAACATATATAATATATATAATATATAAGTTGGAAACATTTGTGATAATTTCTAAGCACAATATATATAGTGTTATTCTTAAGTGAAGCACTTGAATGAATAAGGCGCATATGATCATGCATAGCGTAGCCTTTGGAAACATAATAGCCAACGCATAAAGCATTAAAAGACCAAGTCAACCAAAGTTTAGAAGCACGTATGGATTTGTAAATGTTGTGTAAACATTTTAAGGAAATATAAATGCAATTTAAAGCATAAAGGAAATAGGCAAACCTATGCTATTTTATGGGACGTCAACTTATGAATGTGGCACCAATCTAGAAGTGTATGGAATGCAAAAGAAGTCTACAAATTGAGCATAAGTCTGATAATAGCTTTGAAGACTCAATCAAAAGTAACTTGGCAGGAATATGTGAAGGAATTCAATTTAAGAAACTTGCTTTTTAGCTTATTGTTCATTTGACTCAGTAATAGAATCTTGATGTCCCTTATAACAAGTCGACACAACCATTAAAATTGAGAGGATTGTTATGTGTGGAAAACCTGTAAGTTAGTTTGATGAGTCGTTGCACGAGGATAGAAAGGTGGCAGAAATATTAACTTTTTGTAGCCTTCGGTTGCTCACAATTTAGTATAAATAGAGGTGCTCATTCTACCAATTGTTACACTTATCAATCTGATTATCTTGATGTTATTTTGTTGTGATTTATGAGTTAGTGAGTTGAGATCTTGTGATTTGAGAGTTGTTTTGTTATTTCGTATTCGTGATTGTTGAGAGAATTAGTGAGAAGTTAGAAGAGGGAAAATAAGTTGATCTTGAAGGAAATATCAAGCGAGTGTGGGGAATAGATCTAGGAAGGTAGTTTAATCAATTGGAGCATTATACGGGCATGCTAGTTTCTATACCTTTGTCATTTATGTTGGAAAGGTTAAATAGTTTTATTACTATGTTGGAAAAGAATGCTTTTGAATATGTTGTGATGTTTGTATATGATTGTGTGTTTCTTGGTTGTGCATTATGTTATAGAACCTATCTTATTAGTTAGATTTGTATGTACCCTATATATGGGAGTTTGTATGAATGCAATGTATTTATATTGTCATCGCTATATGTAGGATGTTTATACTAGACATATGTAGCATAAGGAAAGAAGTTGCTAGAATCACTTTGGTAGTAAAGCCATTTTGATTATGAGATGTTAAGTGAGTTATTCTTCGGGTTTGTCTAATCCATGGGAAAGGGGGTAACCTAGATATAGAGTATGAATAGTCATTAAACCAAATTGAGCTAGGAAGGTGGGTGAGTGTGTGATGTCCACTCTAAGTTTTGGGTGATGAATCAAAGTAGTGTAATTAGCCACTGTTTACACTGTCAGTTTCACTATGTTCTATGTTTACATACTAGATAGGGATATTCATAAATGTAAGTTGTAACCATTGTATGTCAGTTCTAGATATGTAGGAAACAACACCATGCTCGAAAAAGGCTAGTATTATGAGGTTACCAAACCAATCTCTTCGTTGAATGGTAGGGCCATCTTACCAGTTAGGTAGATGTGTGGGGGATCACAATAAGTCCGTGGTTGGCGGAAAAGTACTTGAGTGATGCTTCTCCTCATCAGATGGTAGCCAAGATTTGAGGGGGGCTGCCTAGACCATTTGTATGCAATGGGAAAGTTTGAAATATGTTTCAAATGTGCATTTATTATTCAAAGGAAAAGAAAAAATTTATTGCTCTTAAAGATTAGATGCATAAACTATTCACTTGTGGGTAAAACATAGAAAAATTACTGTGTAGAACAATGGGCATGTTACATTGTCCAAGTTCCCAACTTGGAGAAGCTAATAAACACTAGTATGGAATACCAAAAAAGTCATGTTTCCCTCCATTCCTAGTGCCCAACTTGAGGAGATAATTAGTTATGCCACATGTAATTAGTTAATATTGTAGATGGACCCCTTCATCGCTTATGATTTTATTTACAAATTATATGTGGAATATATTTATAAATTATTTTCCCACTAACATCTCAAGCATCTAGAGATACCTTCACAAAGATGTAATAAATTAATTAATATAGGATTTAAAGGTTCATGGAAACTTAATCCTAACATTTTTCCACTTAACAACTTATAGTGTTTGTAAATACATTCATAGGAATACAAAAATAATCAAATACAAGAAATGAGGCCCATGGCCTCCCTATGCCAAGAGAAATTATTTGTCCTTGCAAACTTGATAAAAGAAGTTGCAACATTGTCTTTAGTGTCAACCTTTCTCAACATAACATATCTATTTGCAATAATTTCCTAAATAAAGTGGTACTATGCATCCACATGCTTTTTCCAAGCATGAAACATAGGATTGTTTACTAAAAAAATTGCACTCTAGTTGTCACAACCAATCTAAACTATCTTGCAATCAAAACCAATACTTACACATAATATTTAGCCAAAATGCCTCCTTATATGCATGTGTATCAACCATATATTCATCCTCAATAATAGAAAAGTAATTGTGGGCTACATCTTACCTACCTAACTCACTACACTACCAAATAATGGAAAAATATAGCCACTATTGGACCTCTTACTATCAAAATCATCAGCCTAATTTGCATCAAGAAAACCTTGTATGTCCAATATCTTATCCACACTGTCAAATAGAATAAACCCACAGTAATCAAAGTACCGTGTAAATATCTAAGTACCCTCTTCAAATTATTATAATTCTCTCTAGCAAGGTTAGACATATACTTGCTTAATACTCCCATTGGTTGGGCAATATTTGGCCTAGTACAAACCATTCATACATTAGGCTACCAATAGCATCATTATATCCTCACAATTGTCTTCATATATGGAAAATTAAGATTAGTTCCAATCAATAAAAGGATATTATTTGACTTACAATCCTCAATATTAAACCTTTACAAAATAGTATTAACATGCTTACTTTGAGACAACCAATGCTTTATATTCCCACAATCCCTCTCGTTTTCCATACCTACTATATATCTCACTAACCCAAAAAAAAATATCTCAATAATACCCTTGCTATTGAAAAATAATATGCCATCCACATACAAGGTAACAGTTAGTATATGATCATAAATACATCTAAATTAAATATAATGATCCTCCTCACTTCTTACAAAACTTGAATTCAATACAAATGAGTCAAAATTTTGATACCACATTCAAGGTGATTATACAAACCATAAAGAGATTATTTGAACCTATAAACAAAGTGTTATTTCCTTTTTATCTCAAAACCTTTAGACTCTTGCATATAAATTACTTCTTGTAGATCCCCATACAAAAAGACAATTTTAACATCCATTTGCTCAATTTCAAAATCATAAGTAGTAGTTATAGATGAAAGAAATATAATTGAAGATAATTTAGTAAAATTAGATAATATCTCACAAAAATTAACTCCCTCTCTTTGGGAGTAACCCTTGGCCACTAGCTCACCTTGTACCTTTCCAATAAGCCAAATGCTCTAAATTTCTTCTTATAGACCCATTTACAACTAATGGCTTTCTTGAATTTTGGTAACTGAACTAGATCTCAAGGGTCACAAGAGTCTAAGGTCATTATCTCATCCTACATGGCTTATTTCCAAGACTCTCTATCATCTAAAAGAATAGCTTCCATGTACGATCTAGGTTCATCATCAATATTTAACAAAACAAATACACAACAAAAATCTAGCGAGCTATACCTATAAATAGGATTGTGTTGTCTTGTGAATCTTCTCAAACGAGGATTATGGGATTCTTCCTATCCTTTAACTTGCTCAACCTCTTCAAGCTCTTCCTACTCGAAACTCCCACTCAAACAAGTGCTCCTTCCTCTCCATCCTCAAATTAATCATTTTTCTCTTTTCCATTTGCATCTTCTTGCTTTATTTTGAAATGCATTATCTTTTTCCTTTCATTCTTTCTTTTTTCTTCAAGAATAGAAATAGCTCTAGGCTCCTTAAAAATCATATCTCTTAAATATAAATCACTCAAGTTTAGAGGAATCTAAAGCTTACATCCCTTAACATTCTTACTATATCTAATGAAGATGCATTTATGTGCTTTTGGATATAATTAAGAACACTTTTCTTTAGGCACATGAATAAACATCTCATAGACAAAAACCCTTAAATGTGAAATAAAAGGTTTCTTACCTATCCACATTTCACAAGGTGTCAAATCAAGAGCCTTACAAGGAGATCTATTTATCAAGTAATAGGTAGTACTCATAGCTTTAACCCAAAACATCTAACTGTGTACCACTTAACATACTTATGGTTTTTCCATCAAAGTTTAGTTCATCCTTTATGTCACCCCATGTTGTTGAGGTTTATATGGAAGAATTATTTTGTTTAATAATACCTACATGCTTATAAGATTCATCAAATTATTTAGAACAATATTCCCCTCCATTGTCAAATCTCAAAAGCTTTATCTTGTGTTCTAATTGTTCTACTAAGGCTTTAAAGTCCTTAAACTTAATAGAAAATTCAAATTTATGTCTCATAAAATAAATATAGGTGAACCTTGAAGCAATATCAACGATGGTTACAAAATACCAAGATTTTCTAATTGAACCAATATCCACAAGACTAAATACATCCATATGAATGATTTCTAATTTATTCTTTACTTTATAATTTCTTGAAGGAAACAATGATCTTTCTTTTTTTTATCTGTAAGTGCTTTTGACTGGAGCTATGAACCAATGAGGCCACATTTTTTGGGGGACCTCATCCCCATCATCTCTCCTTATCTCTCCATTGTGCTCACCGAGACACTATGTGTCAAGGTTCGACAGCAACCGTCAATAGCAATCGTTGATGGGGTGAGCTAATTGTGCAGCAAGTTCCTGGACCGAACCCTAAACCACCATATCGACCCCTTCTTCTGACCATCCTCCCACCTCTCTGCTTCCTCCTCGAGCCTCCTTCATAGCCTCCTTCACACCTTCTACTCACCACTTCTCTCCTTCTCCTCTACCTCCTCTCCTTCCTCCCGCATCCCAGGCTGCAGCGCAACCACCTTATCTCTCTGAAATGATCTCCTTATCCCTCCAACTCCTTATCTCTCCACTGCGTTGAGCAATCATGATTTCCTTATCCCTCCAGCTCCTTATCTCTCCACTGATTTGGTGATCTCCTTATTCCTCTAACTCCTTATCTCTTCAATGCGCTAAGCGCTCCTACACCAGCCACCTTATCTCTCCAACGTCCTTATTCCTCTGCCTCTTCTCCTTTTCTCTACCTTTCTAAACAATGATCTATTTTATTTACCAAACACACAAATCTCACAAAATATAAAATACTTGTTAAAATAGGAAACAACATCAACCAAATTTTAATTCATTATAATCTTAATTCCTTTTTCACTTGTGTGGCCTAATTTACAATTCCATTACATATATTTTAAAAAAATTCAACTACATAGGTGGAATTATAAATAGTAGTGGCTTCCAATGTAAATGAGGTCCCTATTCTTGACCCTTTCACTACCACTAAATTTCCTCTCACTAAGCAATCTTATCAAAAGTTACATGTATTCCTGAATCATTCAATTTTGACACTGAAATTCAATTTCTTACCAATCTAGGAATATGTAAAACACATGGGAGAGATTTTATTCTCCCATCACTAAAACACAAATTTGTAAGAATCGCCAATGGACCCAAGCTCATAGGATCACCTGTAAAACCAAAGATTAGCTTCCACAAGAGAGTACCAAGATAAAGAATTGCTTGAAGAGGTACAAAATGAATTATGATCAAATGAATCAGAGGTACTACATATGCACATATGAGGCCTTGTTTATATAGGCAAGGTTGAGATATAGGAGAATACAAGATTGTGACTAGTGTCTTAATCTTATGTCATAAGACAACTAAATGATAAGATCACATGTGTACTAGAGACTTCTAGAAAGATTCCTAAAGGCCTAAGTAAGCATGTGAACATGTGTGAATAGAGCCTATATGGTGAACCAATTAGGTAATATACCTATGCAATTCTAGTGTTGCATTACTCTTTCCATACTACTTTCCAAGGAAGCCACTCATGTACTCAAATTATTTAGGTTCTCCATACTCGCCTCTTTATTCCACTTCTAGAGTAAAAATTCCTCAATTGCAAAGTAACAACTTTTTATCATTCAAAGACCTAGTGATCATCATAAAACTTTTAAATTTCAAGGATTAACAAACTTCTCTAATACAGTGGAAGTGGATAATTCTCGCACAAAGCCTCAAATGGAAATGGTTCTTGATATGATGTCAACTAGTGATTTTTTGGACTAACTTATTTTACATTCTCTCTTCTCTTTCAAGGTTGTCATCAACCATGATGTGGCTACTATTTATTTGAACCTCTATGTAGGGACATCTTCAACCCCTGTTGTTCTCCCTCATACAATTGGTAATTTTTTTGTGGTAGTGGTTGTCTCTTCATTGCAACTAGGAATTTTATCAAGCCTCAATAGTGCTTGCAACGTTGTCATGCTCTCTAATGGTGGTCATGGTGTAGTATTTCCCTACAATTAGATTCCAAAAGAGATCCATTCCCTTCTTTTGACATTATTAGTGATGACCAGTACAATTATGGGGCTAGTATTGACATCTCAAAATTATAGGTCCCTACCTTAGCACCTGGCATTCTTTCTTATAACCAAGATGTTAGTTCTGGGAAGTTGATTGCTACAAGTTTTAAACATCATCAATCCTATGCAAACATTGTGAGTGTTGGGTTGTTATTTCCCTTCAAGGGATAAATTTTGTCCCCTCACTTGCGCACAATCTTCTTTGGTGGTGGTTTGTGTTCAAGATGTGCTTGAAAATGAGGATTTTTATTGCACAGGGGTTTGGTTTTCAAGTTCAAAATTTGTTGTCCCTCCCTTCTTGATTTACACAAATGGATCTTGGCTACATGGAAGCCTCTCATGAGGGAAAGATTAAGCTCTTCCCTTATGTCAGGGGATTCTTTATTGTGTCATTTGACTTGTCAAATTTCAAGGACTTGGTGTTGGATGGCTAGTTATGGTTATGCGATGAGCACTTCTCTCAACCAAGCCCTAGTCTATCTCCTTTAACCCTTTTTGAACCTCTCAATGTCAAATGCATGAGGGTTTGAGTTTTGAATCTTCCCCTCCAATTCTAGGAAGGTTCATGTCATGAGGCCATTAGCAATGATATTGGTCATTTCTTGACTATACTTCTTGCATGGGTCACTCTAAATTTTCTTGTATTCTAGTGGACAATGTTGATATCTCAAAGCCCCTTCACAGAGATATTGTTTTGATGATGGGAGACAAGCCATGGACCTAAAGATTGGATTATGAGGGACTCCCCTTCATGTGTAAAAGATAAATATCCATTGGACACCTAGCTTATAATTGCTCTCTTTCAATACAAGGGCACAATAACGTGGTGGAGGAATGCCCACAAAGATAACTTGACTATTCCTACTTCTAATTTTCAAGTTGATGATTCCTCTCAAAACGATTAGTCTTCTTAGGCCACCACATCTTGTATTCTCACTCCTCTTGTGAATTACATGGGAATATCTCATGCTATTATTGTGACACTAACAATTCTCATTCCTTTTGCACTATTGACACCTATCAATGAATCCTAGCCACCTTTTTCTATGATTGCTCAATTTTCTACTCCATCTTTTCTTGGCTTCAATCCACTCCTAAGACAATTGTTTACCACTTGGCTTATCCAACTCAACACTCCTCTATTACACCCATGGATGAGCCCTCTATGAGGGAATCCCCCTACTTCTCCAAGATTTGAGGACTTGAAAGATAATATTCTCTAAACAACTATACAAATGCAAAAGAAAGGTCTTTCCAAATCTCTCCCAATCGCATTCTTGTGTGAAGGGTGTAAGAGTGAATAGGATTGGCTCTAGTATTTTTTAGGCTAATTCCCCAATTTTTCATTGCCTATAGGCTTGCTTTGTTTTAGGCTTAGGGACCCTTGCTCCCCTTGTTTTGTTTGACTCATACCTCATGGTACTTGCTTTATTTTCCTCTTGGCTATTTTGATGTACAAGGATTGAGCCCTTTCAAAACTTATTTTTACCAATATCAAAAAATAATATTCTCTAATACAATATAATATGTTTTATATCTTGTTCATCACACGTATATTACATTGCTACTTGAATTTCTCATATGGCAACTAACCAAAGGCCTAAAATGTTGTTTGGAACTCAAAGTAAAAAAATTATATAACTAAGGTTTTTGTTGTAAAAAGAAATAGAACACATTATTATTCTATTAGATATTAGGATTATGATTTGCAATGAGGTTAATCTCCTTATATAGAGACCAAAGATGAAATGGATAAACATGACAAACAAATAAGCATAATAAACCAATAAAAATGACATGACCTAGAACCTAAATAGGAAACAAAACAATAACCAATCAAATCTCTACAATGTCTTTATTACAAAGGTAAGCCTTATCTTCTAATACCCTCTTAAAGGCTTATTGCACTTAAAACAAAGCATACAAACACAATGACTTACAAACTGAAAAAACTCACAACTATGTATTCTTCAAAATATTTTCTTTGAAAATTGTTCATAGACCAAGTAGAACTCCATCGAGTTGTCTCATAACCATTGTAAAGGTGTAGCCTTTGAATTGAATTCTCAAGTTCTCAATCACCTCCTTAATCTCTCAAATCACAGCTCCTAAATTATTAGACATGATCCATTTTGAACATCCACAGTCGTTCGTCAAGTTATCTCATGACCTCATAAGATATGACTCCCAAGATCCACAAACTCTCAAACAAACTAGGCAACCATCCATACTAAGCTTCATCCACACTAGATATGTCATTTCTTGAAAGTGTAGGCTTCTTTAAAATGCATACAAAGTAAATCTTTCACAATTGTCAACATCTAGAAGATCTTCAATAATGATTACATTAACATTTGTACAAATAGGTCATATCTATTTCCTATTGGCGGGGAAGTAATGCCCATCCTACAGATAGTGACCAAGTTGTGCATTAAAATTCTTGTAGCAAAAGGGATAAGCAAGATGTCATACTTCATCTTCTTTGTCCAAAACCTCCAAGGGCAAACTCTCCTAGTCCTCTACAACTCTAATTTTCATACTTAATGATTGTGCAAATCCAAATATTCTTTGGATAGACATGAGAAGCAAGCCCTTTGTAATCATACTAAGGTTCTCAAAAGAAAACTTTCACAATGCAACCTAACTTTGGTTGATGACTCATATTATGTACAAAAGAAGCCACAATAGCCATGACTAAAGTTGTAAAACCATCAATTATTTTACTTGCCATGCCCACTAATTTGATTAACCCTAATTGTAGAGTGATGAAACCCTAGTCACAGGCTATATATGCCCAAATCATGATCTATAAATTTGGGGAAAATACTTTGACTGTTGATTTGAACCCTACCCATGAGCAAAAATGGCATAGAAAACCATAAATCCATCATTTTGCAAAACAAAAACAAAAAAAACCATAGGATTCTTGGATGAAACCCTCTACAATTTCCTTACAAAAACAAGTGTGATTTTTAACATGAAATTTTTTACAATTTCCAAATAAAATCAAATGAGACAAATTTGAAAAATGACATGATTTCCTCTCCTTTGGCACTGGCAATATTTACAACCAAATTCCTCAATTTGCCCCCTTTCCTAGGTCATGATTTTCGTTGAAAAAATCCTTGCTCAACTATGATAAAAACTTATTTTCACATGACCCCTTACTCTAATACCATGTCATAAAAAGAAAAATAACACAATATTATTATATTAGATATCAATATGACTTACAATGAAGATGATCTCCTTATATAGAGACTAGAGACTAGAGATGACAAGAATAAACATGACATGACCTAGAATCTAAATAGGAAATAAAACAATAACCACTAAAGTCACTGTGATGACCTTATTACAAAGGTAAGCCTTTCTTTTAATATTTTTATCTTAGAAAATGATGGAATAGAGCTAATTATATTATTTTTCAAAAAAAAAGTACAAATTTAAGAGATTTTAATTGTCCTTGCTACCAACTCTATTACTTCACTTTTTGGTAAAAATTATATTTTTCTAATTGCTTCGCACTCAAACTTGGCTCCCCTTAGTCTCACTCTACATGTATTCATTTGGGTTCTAGTAATCTCTAACTAATATTTTTTTCTAATTGCTTCACACTCAAACTTGGCTCCCCTTAGTCTAACTCCCCCACTACATGTCTTCATTTAACATTTAGAAGTTTCTAATTACGCATTGAAAGGCCTTATCCAAAAATGAAGAGAAAAAGACAAACTAGTACAATCAACTTGTTATACATTTAATTTAGATAAAACCTCCTAATTCAGCAAACCATCACTTTCATGATCATCATGACAATTTCATAATCATCCAAATGGTTTCATAACCACCCTAATAGTTTCAATTTTCATGATATCCCAATAATTTTATAATCATCCAAATGATTTTATAATTATCTAACATCTAACATTTTTGAAAGCCCCTCATGATATCATACTTCTAGATCTTTGAGGTCTTTTGAAACATAAAGCTCTCAATGTGAATCCTTATACAATATCTTTACTCAATCCTTATGGATCACACAAATGCTAGTTATCTACACAGTAATTATCCATGGTATTATAACAAAATGATTTTAAATAAAAGCAACACAAAAAATCCTAATTACCCTTAAACATGGTGAACCTCAAGGCATATGATAATTGAACTCTTAAAATATAAGCTGAATAAAAGGGAAAACAAAATCCTAATCCTCTCTTCCTACAATGTCATTTCATCCTACTTTTCAAAGACAATCCCCTATTACATACATTCATTGTGCAATACTTTTAATCTCCTTTCCTCTTCTTTTATATATATCATACACATAAAATAGCCCGTTGCATGCTTGGTACAACTCGTCTGAAACATAAAATGGCCCAAATTTGGTTTCGTGACAACGTAGCAGAATGCTTACCCTTGAATCTATAACCTATTTCATGTTGCGGCAAAATATTGAAATTTTATTACCTTAAGGACCATATCTAAAAATATGCTATTATAGGCTATATTTTCTCTTATAGATTTTGTTTTTGTTCATTCTATCTTGTATTTATTTTTTGAGTAAACCTACTATTTCGCTAGTTGATTGATTGCTATTAGCTTGATCGTAGATAATTTCTTGCACCAAATCTATTAGTTTATTAGTTTATCAGAGATATAGTTGTTCCTGCTTTGTGATTGGGCCTTAAAATGGTTAAGATTATCAAATGACAGTTGTTCCAGGCTTGGGTGTAGCTTTAAGGTAGGAAAGATTATCGCTAATGGTTATTTCAGCTTTGGTAAGATGATCAATGATAACTTTTTTAAGGCATCCTGGTTGTAAGGTTGTTCAAAATATGAATTACCCCAATGATGGTCGTTATTATTCCAACGACAATTGTTTCAGGCACCGTGGTTTAAGGAGGTTCAAAATTTTAAAAACCCAACGATGGTTTCTTTCAGGCTTTTGCCTGGTTGTAAAGTGGTTCAAAATATGCATACCCAATGACGTTTGTTGCAGCCTTATCTGGTTGTAAGGAGTTCCAAAATATTAATACCCCAATGTGGTTGTTTCAGCTTTGTGCCTGGTTGTGAAGTTAGCATGGAAATTCATAATACGATTACTCCGATACCAGCGCACACTTGTGAACCCACCTACGAATACTGGAAAACAAAAACGAATTGGAATAAAATTTGGAAAAGCATTAAACATGCGTTTAGATACACGTGTTAATTTGCTACAGTTGTCTCAGATCTAGATTGCTTAAACTTTCGAAGTCCAATCAAAATACTGTTTCTGGGTCGACCTGTGTTCATGAATCTCGTGGTAATGTCCTAAATTTAAGAGTCAATTCCCAAATTATCATTTTTAGGTCAAAAAACACTGTTCCCGGCACTTCTATCTTTTGATATCTCTATCCTTCTCTAACTTTAAGGCTACATTGAAGGCAGACTTACAAAACAATCATTGACGATGTATTTCTAAGGCATTAATTAATAACTACCTAATCAATTCTATAATAAAAAGACTTCAACGATGCTCGGGCAAGACAGAGTCCGAAACGAGTCAAAAGAAAGAAGGATTATTTTAAAAAAGCTTTTCTAAGATACTCAACCATGTATGCTGAAAAAACAATTAATAAAGATGAGCCTTTATATTTTAACAAAATTAGGTATTTTCATATTTCAACCACCAGTGGGTAACGTTTACGCAATGAATAGACGTAATAAAAGTTTAGAACCAACTTGTTAATCCATACCCATTGTTACTGGCAGGAAAGTCAATGAAAGAAAGCACATTTATAGGCACTACCTTAAATATAATAAAAACGCAAGGCCAACACTACGCAAGCAAACATCCAAGAAATGAAAGTTATGGAGAGGTACGAAATTTTTCTTGCACAATTAATAAAATTTAAATGTCTCGCTTATTTCTTAAAAATCGAGAATCAATTCATCTAATCCTCCCACTAGAAGAAACAAATCGGCGACATTTCAAAACTTCGATTGTGATGCAATGAGCATTTTAAAGAAGATTCCCAAAAATTTCACAATCTGCCCTCCAAGCTCGGTAATTAACACTTGATTCACTCAACTTCATAACTGTAGTAGATGAGTTACAGTTGATGTATTCTTTACTGTGCACATCTAAAATAAACTCGTAGGTTCCACAAAACGGATAGGTAATGTACGTATCAATCTATTATATATCACGGGGCAAAATTTTGAAGTGAAAGTCCAGGGTTAGACTAGCCCAAGCCCTTAAAAATAAATACACTAAAAATTTTAATGAATGTCTAAATTTCCTACTAACAAAACTGTAATGTCTACAACGTGGCTTAACCAAATCGTAACAAATTGAATTACAAAGCATAAGCTTGGAAACATCTCAAGCCTAACAAATTAACTAACAATGGATGCTCTAATTTCCAAATTGACAAATTCTCTCAGCTGCATAAACATTCCAAATCAACCTTTCAACACCAGACTCAAATCGGGACCAGACATATATAGCAGCCCAACACATGGAACATAACTGCTCTATTGTTGTTTACACTCTGGAGGCTGCTCTCCAGGAGGACCACCTCTTTGTACGATACCCCCTTTCTGAAAAAGGTGAAACAAAACCATTAGCGATGCTCATATTTAAACGGCAACTTAATAGGCAAGAAAAAATTAAATAGACAATCCTCACCTTGGGTGCAGATGGGCGGGACTGCAAAATTCCAAGCAAGAAAGATATGAGGAACTCATCATGAATAAGCAAACAAAACTGTAAATACTGAATAAGAACTGAGAAACATTACAGTCAGAACACCATACCTTTCTTCGCTTATCATCCACTTCATCATCCTCTTCCTCATCGTCATCATCTTCTTCCTCATCCTCATCATCCTCTTCCTCATCCTCGTCATCCTCATCTGATTCTCCTTCATCACCATCGTCAAATTCATCCAGTTGGCAAGCCTCTCCAGTAAACCAAGACACTGCATGGGGAATTATTTTGTCCCTGATAGTTGAGCTGCAAACATGAATATTACAGAAGTTAAGTGCATAGTTTTGTTAAGAGTCGGCAAGGTGACAAAAAGAAAATTGAATGCGGGTAGAAAGTCGCACCCAATGTCATAGTCCTGCTCCATCAAATCTTGAAGCTGCTCAGCCTGCACAAGAATCAAAAGAAAAAATACTATTGAACTGACTTGATGTCAAAAAAGGCATGCCCCAATTGTCCCTACATAAAACATTGACCTAGGCCCACTTCTCAAGATCAAAGTGCATTACCACAGAACACAGAACACTTACAGTCTCTTCATCAATGTTTTCATCATCCTCTGGAACTTGTGGTGGATCAAAGAAGTTGAAAAAGCTTTCACATTGTTCAGTTTTTGTCACAGGCTTAACATTCTTTGCTCCTTTCTTTGGCTTTTTCTTCATAAGCTTTTTTGTCAAGCATTTTCCTGGGTACCACTCAATCTCCGTCCTTCAAAATTACAAAATGAGCATTATTCCAGTTGAGTATTTTGGGAGTTAATGCCAAAATCTAAATGCTTATGTCTTAACCATAGATGGATAATCTTACCCTATTGCACGCTCCAAAATAGGCTCATCATCATCAATCATGTGGTAGGTCTTCGTCAACTACAGAAAAGTAATTTCTGAGTCAATAAACAAAAATCTACCAAATAAGCATCACCACACAAGATGCACAACCTAAGTAAATATAAAGCATGCACTTCACAAGTTATTTCCTTACCACTGAATTCTTGAAGTAAGGGTTTGTATCAAAGTAAAAATCAAGCTTGAAACCTTTTGGATCTTCTATTCTACACCACTTGATATCCCTTAGATACTTCAGAGCACCTTCATCTCGGTCAGTTATCTGAATAACAAACAAGCAACCAAATCAACGAAAATCATATCATATTTTTTACAATTGCAGTAATGTGTCACTACAGTGCTGGGGCAACTCAGAACCTTAAACCCAACTGAATCATGCAGTAGATAGAAAATGTAGTATTTAACAAGGTGGAACGAGGAAAACTAGAATCTCACCTGCACTGCAAGAACCTCATTTGTCTTCATTGCTGTCAGCCAAAACTCAGGAACTCCTTTCTCTGGAGAAAGAGAATAAAGTCAAAAATGCAAGAATAATCTAAACCAAACAAAATGTTAGTCAAGCTGCACTAAATTTCCCTTTAGGTTATCTATAAAAGATAATCCATACTTCATCATCCATGAAACCACAAATCTACAGAGTTTTTCTCACCTTCTTCCTTATTTTCTTCCGTTGTATTATCATTCTGAGACTCATCCTTAGTTTCAACATCCACAATGCCATTAACAATTTCATATCTCTGAAAAGCAATTCAACGATGGTCATAAACAACTTGTATTATCATTCTGAGACTCATCCTTAGTTTCAGCATCCACAATGCCATTAACAATTTCATATCTCTGGAAAGCAATTAAATGATGGTCATAAACAACTTGTTTCAGAAGATTATCACGCATTACAAAATTATAACCAACAATATAAAAGACTGATATTATGCTGAGAATTAACAGAAAACTAAAATGTACCTTAGAATATAGCGGTTCATACAACTTCTGATATTTAGCTTCCAGAGCAGCTCTCTCCTCAAAGAATTTAGCTTCAAGTTCATCATGTTTGCTCTGAAATCACAAAACATTTCAAGACAAAACTGTCAAGAGAAATTTAAGGGGCAAAAACTTTAAAATTCATCTTGTAAATAGGATACAGCAAGATTGAGCTGTTTGTTACTATAAACAGCAACCTAGTTCAAAAACACAAGCTGCAAATAGTATTTACATTGGTTTAACAAATTAACTGCAGGCTGCTTCAATCTAGAGTTCAGCTAATATGTGCATTCAACAAAGCATCCTATGCACTTATATAATAAGATGACTGCTCTATGGATACTCTGAGGAGGTGTTTAAGTGCAATAGCTTCATTTTCATACAAATCTGGGCCATATGGGTTTCAGTACTTGACTAGGATCTTTTCCTACTAATATCAAAGTAAACAGCTGCTAAATAATTCGATGCAAATTAGATTGGCTTGTAAATGGTTTTACTTATTAATGGTCAAACAAAAAGAGTCCAGGAACAAAACTTTTTTGACAGGACTCTTAAATCCCAATCCCATATATTGATTTTTATGTTTCAAATCAAACATCAGAAAAAGAAACAGGCTTCAGATTCTCACACAAGTATACAAAATTAGACTTTGTTCCAAATGAGCAGATAAAAAGCCCTTCATTATAACAAAACGTATTGCACAGAAAACAGAGAAAAGATATAATTGAAGGGAAGGATAGCACAAGTGATTGTTTTGAAAACTCCAAAATCTGGAAGTCACTTGGAACCAGTTATCGACCCTAATATTCCCCAAACCTGTGCATTTTCCCTGATATGGCCCTTGAAATCGGACACCCTTTAAGCTCTCACTCTATCTCAATTTTGATATTTATATACCCACCATTGTAAGTGTGTATTCACAAACTTTGTAATAGTAAAGGATATGAAGTGTCCAGTGCAATACTTGGGCATTCTCTAGGCAACTCTGGTATGGAATCAAAAAAAGATTTAAAGTATTAATTAGTCAATCTGTTCACAAGGAACTCAACTTCTTTGCCATATAAGGCGAATTCTAAATTGTAATTAAAAAGGACCTAAATTTAAAACTTTTGCATAGGTCTGAATGTGCATTATCAGGACAGTGTTGTTTCAAGAGGCACAAAGATGAAAATACTGAAGTGCTAAAATATGATTTCCACACACCTTTAACATGTAATAGTTCATTTCAATTCACAGTACTTTGGTTTAAGATGGATGATAAGATTCATCTTGACTCATGATCAACCACAAAATCCACCATCTACAACTTTCTCTGTAGATTTAATCTAGAGGAGGAGCTCAGTTTGATCTTAACTGTGGCACTCAAGGAAGGAAAGGCACTCTAATGTGCACTGAAAGATTGCTTTGCCTAAGGGAAAAATTGGAATACTAAAAGGTTTAAATATTAATGTTAATTTTTGGAAACTTGCAGAAATATCTCCAAAATGGCAAGAATGTTGTCTGCCACTTGATTATTATTTTCTATTCATCATTTTGTCAACATCTAGTGTTTGGATATGGCAGACAGTTGACTACTTTTAAGCAACCATAAGAAACAGGAAAATGAAGAATTTAAGGCAATGTAATGCCTTACTCCTCTGAATACCAAAACCCACCTGAAGTTCTTTTAGGGACAACACTCTCTTCTTTACCGCAGGAGAAAGGGAATCAAAAATATCTGATTGCTGTCCAGCTAGGTGCTGCAACTTATCCTGCAGCAAAACCAAAGGAAAAATCAGAAGTTGAATTGCATAATATTGAATCGCACCTTTGAAAAAGCAGTTCAGAGTTGGTATATACCTTCAAAGCATTAACCAGACCAGCACGATCCTCAGCACTTAAAGCTGAAACAACAAAAATGAAAAAAGGTGTATAAGCAAAGTGAGCAATGCAGAATAATCTCAAAATTTGCTTTATGGCAGCATAAAATTTATTACAGGTAGTGGAACATATACAGTAAAGACGTCATTTTACATTAAAATAATTATTATAGTAGAAACATGCAGGCAGATTGACACAGAAAATGCATTGCCACTAAGCCTATATTGCAGGGTTTCTGCAAAGGGAAGATTTATCTATCAAAGGTGGTGCATGAATCTTGTTAATTTTTTCAAGTTTTAAAGAAGTTTGTTTAACAAAAATAATTATTATTTTTTTACTTTTATACATAATTGAGGGGTTGTAATGCTGATAATTTTTGTTTTTTTCTACAATTGTAAATTTCTAACCTTTTTTTGTTTTGTTACATTCATACAAAATGGCAAGTAGGTCTAGTTCAATTGCCCCACATGTAAAAAGTCATTTAAATTTGATGCAACATCACCTTTTTAGTGACATATACCATGAATGAAGTATTTCCTAGTGATGGGGACATATAACCATGAATGAAGTACTTCCTAGTGATGGGGATTATCATTGGCATCGTAGCCATTGTGGGAATGAGTATGAGAGCTTGTATAATCGAGTGAACTATGCACTATTACCAACTTTAAAATAAGAATTTGTCTAAGGTCAAATAAAAAAGGTTAACAAAGTAACATATAATGAGATATATTAAAGAACAAGGGGATGTCAATATGGTAATTGATTAAAAAAGAGAACACATCCACTTTCCAAGAAAGGATTATAGAAACCTCCTATTGGCTTCACACAAATGGCTGGCCTACATCCTTTTATGCTACCATCTTTCTGAGAAGTGAATACCCCCTTTCTTTCCCATAAAGAGGCCCATTGAAAAAGGCCTTATAATGAGGCAGGGGAGATTGCAGATGAACATTGCTCGTTGCATTTGTGGCAATGGGCTTCCTTTCAACCTTGTTAGATCACCATATTGGCAAAATATAGTGATGACAATTGCCAATGCACCCATTGATTAAAGTTTTGAAAGGTTATCTTGGCTTTTTGGGAAACAAATGCAGAATTAATTTTAATTATTTCTGCTCTAATAGACATATAATTGAATTTATGCCACCAATTATCCAAAAGAAACTATCATCCAAGTGAACATAGTTATGGCAGCCAAACTTATGGTAAGACTTTAGGCTCAAAAAGGCATTAGGCTCAAAATAATAGAGATTGGAAACCAAATCACAAGGTCAATAATAGCAAATATTTAACTACAAATCAAGGCGTTCAATTTTATTATTCCATTCAGTCTTCAATAAGACTAATAAGGATGCAAAAAGAAAGCAAACCTAATGCAAATGAAGAAAACAGCCGCTAACCTTATTAGCCTTCAAAAATGCAAGAGAACAATGCAACCGCTAACCTTAGCCTTCAAAATCTTTTGAAGGCCAAAGTTTGACTGAAAGGCAAGAGCCAGGGTTAAGCTTACACACCAAAATTTTGCTTTCTAGATTCTATACAAACCCAAGGCTAAAGAGTGGATAGAAATTCAACACCATATCATCAGCTCTCAATTTACAAGCAATCTTATTTGCTTTCAGGAGCCAAAAGCCAGTCTTTAGGTTTACAGTCTAAAAACTGTTCAATAGAAGTGTCACTAATGAACATTTTAGAGCTGGTAACTGAAATCTTAAATATGCACCCTTGATTTAGAGGGGAGGTAGGTTCCCCTGGCATTTGAGTGTTTGAAAAGAAGAAAGTGAAAAACTTCAATACTTGCATCTGACATCCATTGTCCTGTTTCAAATAGATGAGATGTTTTAAGAAAGCGTCCATCCAAAGAGGTTCATAGCTACCCTGATTTTAATTGAGTTGTCAATAAAAATCCAATAAAATTCAAAATTCATTACTACGAAACTTCGCTCATGACTCATGAGATCTAAAGTACACGCAACTGCAATGCCTTCAAATATTGCATGCCCTATGACCATTGCATTTCCCAAGACGCTTCTAAAAGCATACATTACTAAATTCGATTCAGCATACCTAAGCTAAAGATAAGAGTATGTATTACCAGTTAAAGATAATAAAAAAGTCTTGCCTTCTTATTATAACTAGTAGAATTTAAACAAATCAAAAAATACCCAGTGTAACTCACTAGAAATCACCAATCACCTACATGGTACTATTTTATTATACTCCAGCAATATTTTGCCAACAAACTACTTTTTTGGCTATTGTTCCGAATATGCATTTTCTACAGCAGTAAAAATAGCTAACAATTTACAAAATCATATTTACATCTGCACAAATAACAAACGCAGGAATCATGTTACGTTCACTTTCAATCATCAGAAAAAAACAACTGACAGAATCCCAGTCAATTCATTTTGAGCAAAAATGGATAAGGCGCTAATCTTTGTTTTGCTACAGGATTATACACAGATAAACCATATAAATGCAGTTCCGTTATTGTTGAGATCAATAACGTATAAATCACACAATCCAAGTACTAGATAAATATCAACAAAAAAGTTAAAAGTAAATATAAACAGCACCATTTGAAGTCAGAAACAGCCAAAAAACTAAATGAAAGCTAAGATTGATCCAAACATAAACTAAAGGTCAGCATATAACAATAGGCATGTGATCTTCCCAAATCTTACCAGGAAAACCAACTCAAAGCATATAAAATAAAACTCATTCACTTGACTCCTACCTAATGATTCACAATATTTCCATTCAGGCGAGAGCTAGAATCATTCTTTCGAGTCTGGCAAAGCATTGGACTCCTGGTCGACCTAACAAATGCTTGTCAAATTAAAAAAGCCCCTAAGCGTATCAATATCACCCAGAATTTAATCAAGATAACAGAAAATCACATATTTTGCAGAGATGCATCGCCACCCAAAACTACAGATATTACAGGGAGAGATCTTTCTATTCAACTAGAATTTCTACGATTTTGGGGAAGCTTCCAGGCGTCACTCTCACCCGCTGTCGTTGTGAAGATATTATTTCCCCATTCACATATTATTTATATGATTTTGGGCAAGCTTGTAGGTGTCCCCCTCACCCATTGCCATGTTACGCCATCTCCCGAAAGAAGACTTGATAGAACATACTAGCTGGTGGCGACGTTTAGCCTTTAACTATATGAAAAGCGTATTCATATTGCCTCTGACACATACCAGGCCGTATATAGACCGATCACAGACAGAGAGACGCAGAAAGTTAAAATGAACACGAGAGTTTGGAAGCTCGAAAAGTTAAATACAAGGCCAGGAGTAAGACCAGAGAAACTCACAAAGCCCAGGAGAATAAATAAAATTATCTTTAAATATCGCTACAAAACCCTAAAATGAAGAAGGACAAGAAGAAAGTAAGCACCGCATATCGAAAATATTTGATAACAATCACCGGCGGAGTGCGCAAATTCCGCCGATATTGTCAGTTATAAAGTTAACCAAACCATAAGCCAGAACCTCGGAATCGAACAAGATATTTTTTAGAAAAAAACTTCCATATCAGACGCCGCATAAAAGAAAGGGAGAGACAAAAAGTATTCATACGGCTGCAAAACTTTCTAAAAGTCCAATAAAATGTTTGAGAATAGCAAAGATTGAGCTAACCTGCAGAACCTGTAGGCAAGGCCGAGCCGAGATCCGCCATGTTGTAAGGAGAGAGCTGATCTTCCGAGCCTTCTTGTTTACTCATGCTTTTATTTCCTCTGCGACGGCGTCGGTGCACTTCAAACACGAGACGTGCAAGCGGAGTTGTGTAAAACGCTACGCTCGAAAAAAACGCACAAAGCAGGAAACCCTGACTGTGCTTTGTGTGTGGATGGAGGAATGCGAGCGTGTGAGGGTTTTGGATGCAGTAGAGGAACACATTTATTTATTTGATGCTTCGCATTATTCCACTTTCAATAATTATAATAAAAATATATATATAATTTCATCTAATTTCGCGTCATGCGTTAAGCCATGATAGCTGCCCTTGTCATTGTCTTCCCGCCAACACATCGCCCCTATTTTCTTAGCTTGGAGAAATAAGCTTTTACTTGTATAATGGGTTAGAGATTAAGTCGTCGCCTCTCAACCTAATTTTGTATATTTTGTAATGGGAAAAATTCCATATAATGGATTGGTTACCACTATTTATGATAGTTTAAGTCAAGGAGGCATTTGAATAGATGAATGTTTGTTTTATATATTGACATTTTTTAAAGTATAGATATTGATATTTAAATATAATATAGTTGTATTTATAAAAAAATATATTCAAATCTTTGAATTTTTTTGTTTTGGATCTATTTTAGTTAAAATGATTTTTATGTAAATATAAATCTACAAGTGATATATTCTAGTATGAGTTTAATTTGTGAGTCTTTTATTATCACTCATTTCATAAATTGGTTTTGATCTTGAGATCTCTCATTCATCCTTATAGATCAAAGTTGCTAGTGTGAAATTGACTCAAGTCATTTTTGCGATCATATATTTGAACCCTGGACATATAATTTCAAATTTCAATCTTGTTGACTCTTTATTTGTTATTGTGAGACAACTACTACGTATTTATGTTGATTTGTGTTATGTTGTCACATTTAAAGGCATTCACTAGTTCATTTGAAATCATGTTGGATTATCCTAAGACATGCTAGGAAATTAGAGAACTGACCAAAGTCATTTTCGAGGCTATGTACATCTAAACCTTGACTTTTAAATTCAAATTTGGGCATTGTCAACTCCCTATTATCAATGAATGTGAACCAACCCAATGTACTTTTTTGTTGATTTATGTGTTATGTTATAATATTTAAAGGCATTTATTGATTCATTTAAAATAATATTAGAAAAACATAGGACATGTTATGAGATTGGAGAATAATTAGAGAATCCATGGCGCCATTATCAAAGCATGCATCATCTTAGGCATCCTTATATGTGTGTTTGTTGTCTTTGATCTTGGTTTATAGTTGTTTAATTAGTCATGTTGATGGTGGTTTTAGCACAACCAACTCTAAGTAACAATATATCACTAGTCCTCTTATAAAGTAGGGGTTTCTACTCCAAGGTTCCTTTACAGCCAAGTCTTGACCGTGATGAGTATCTTAGTGGTATATGTGATGTTAAACAAGGGATCTTTTGTAACCTAAACTTCCTAAAAATGTACTCTCAAATACATGTAAAATCATATAAAAATACATCTACTCTAGAGATATACTTACAGGCTTTTAAATTTAGATTCATTGCATTTTATCCAATGTTGCATCAATTTCAGCAGATCTGAACATTCATCTTGCTCTTGAAGATTTAAAACGATCTAAATATGTGATTAAAATAAATAACAAAAGATTAGGGTAAGGTAAGAAATTGAGAAATAAATTAATTTAAATGGACAATGATATGTTTCGTCTAATTTGCCAATTATGAAAGGTTAAGCAAAATCAATAAATCCATATCATAATATTTAGTATTCACACAATCACATATAGTATTGATGTAATTACCAAAGGGAAAATAAAATATTCAAATTTTTAAGCCACATCTCATCAAACCACCATATCGCATGTACAAATTTGAGACAAGACTCTATTTAACACAATCAACAAATCAATGAATTCGCTAGCTTATTCAATTCAAACAAATAAACAAACATACCACCACCAATGATCAAGAACTCATCTCCAAACAATAGGCGCTATCCTTTGATATCATATTAACTTTCACAAATTTTAGTATAAAATATTCATGCTAAAAATTTATTTGTTCCTTGTATTCAAAATGATTTATGATGATTGAAATGCTTCGCAAAGCTAAAACATATTAGAATCGCGCATCCCATAACTTATGAGTCTGAAAATAGTCTTCTAGAGTTTAATTTAGGTGATCATCCCCAACTGAAAATAAATTGAAATTAGAACTGAGACTAACTAAAAGCTAACTATGCAACTACGTGAGTACTGAAAACTCAATGCCACATCGAATTTTTTGAATTTGGACGTGATGTAGGAGCATCCCTAGTTGTAAAGCAATCTTGTGTCAACCACAAACATTTCTTGCATTGCATTGCATTTAGTAGCAGTTTTAGTATTTCATTTCACAGTTTACCGTGTCATTATTTCTCAGCTCATGGAGCAGGATATAGCATCTACACATCAACATCTATCACATATCCAGATTTCACATCATTTGCATTCGTCTACTGAAAGTTATTGCTCTCAAAATTTCACCATGCTTACGATTCAAAGCATTTGGGACCGACTTGGTCCAGATTTCTTAGTGTAGACCTATTATAGATCATGTGAAGCTTAATGAGACATCATACAAGCATCTTGGGTTCATTGGGACCTATCTTGGAGATTTGTAAGCTATTTCTTTTTGCATTGAGTTATCTTCCCATATTTTGAGGCTAACCTTCATGTATGTTCATTCATCAGGTTTATGAACCCTTGTGGCCAATGCGGACCTTTATTGGAGCTTGAGAAGCATATTTATAAGCATTTGTAACTCATGGGAAGTCAATAGTTTTCGAAGTAAGATTTAGATTCAAGACATTTTCGCATCAACCCTTCAGGGCATGTAATAAGGCCTTTTAGCTAGTTGTATTGTTGAAAGCCCTTATGGTAGGCCTATGAGCCCTGGATATTTGCCCATGAGGCATATGTGCATGTAAGATTGTCAATTTAATAAAGAATTAAGTTTGCATATCAGTTTCTTATGTTATTTCCATTGTGATGACTCTTAGCTATATGGTTTGAACTGTTCTTTCTGAACTCCCTATCAAGACTGCACCAAGTGGTATCAGAGCAAGTTTTTGAGTCCTAAAGGAATTCCTTGAGGTGAACAGATCACCGACCTGAGGAAGACTGTATGTGTTATCAACTGATCGCCAATTGTGAGGTAATTGAAACCCTTGTAGCTAGATTGCCAAATTGAGGTAGTTGCATCGAATTTGAGGGGAGATATGCCACTAAGGAGAGCACCTATTATGGCGAATGTTGCTATAAGAATGGATGAGACTTTGGAAATGATGTGCGAGATGCGAGTTTGATTAGATGCAGTTGAAGAAGACCGAAGGCGAGCCCTAAACCCTATACATAAGGATGAAAGTGATGATGAAGCTGATCATGTTGCAAACTGAATTGAAGAAGCCCTAAGCGAAGAGGAAGAAGAATCAGATCAGATGAAGATGTTGAAAGCGATCTCAAATATTGGGAAGAGACCTAGAGTTGAAAGTAAAAATTTTGTGAGAAATTTGAATCCTAAAGAATTGATTGATTGGATCAATGAGATGGAAGAATACTTTGAATATGAAGAAATTGAAGATCTGAAAAGAGTTAGATTTGCGAAAACAAAAATGAAAGGACATGTTCCATTATGGTGGAAAGAAGTTTAATTAGATAGAAATAGAAGAGGAAAAGAGAAGATCGTAAAATAGGATAGAATGGTGACAAAGTTGAAGAATCAATTCATACCAACCAACTATGAACTTGAGTTGTTGAAGAGATTGTAAAACCTAAGACAAAAAGAAAGATTTGTAAAGGAGTACACTAAAGAATTCTATAAGATGATAATTAGAACCAGTCATAATGAAGCAAGCAAAGAAAAGGTTGCAAGGTATATCAATGGATTGAGAACAAACATTCAAGAAGAGTTGAGGTTAATGAAGATGACATTAGTTGAAGAAGTGTATCAATTTGTATTGAAGGTGGAGGAAAAGTTGAACAAGAAATTTGAACAAAGGCAGAGAAGTGCAAGAGGAAGATTCTAGAGAAGTGGAACCTAGTACGAAGAAAGAATACCCTATGTAGAGTAGAATGAAGATGTGAAACCCTATCAGAGTGAAGAAAAAGAGGCTAATTCATGCCGCAAAGGAAGAGAAGATAGAAATTTCTACCGTAGTGATAAAGGAGATCATAATTCTTACCACAATGATGGATT
Organism: Sequoia sempervirens; assembly: GCA_007258455.2. Taxonomy (NCBI): domain Eukaryota; kingdom Viridiplantae; phylum Streptophyta; class Pinopsida; order Cupressales; family Cupressaceae; genus Sequoia; species Sequoia sempervirens. The sequence continues at coordinate 508,122,111 of VDFB02000015.1, forward strand.
CTAGAGAGATGAAAGGATATTTGAGAGAAGAACATTAAGAGGAACCTGTATCAAGTGTGGAAGTGAAGGACATGGAGCATTTGAGTGTCATCAAGGAAGTACCAGAAAGAAACCTGAGCATACCAGAAGAGCAACTTATGTGGATGAAGAACATATCAGATCCCCTAATTCAATTGGGAAATTAGAGAAAGGTGAATCATTGGCAATGAGGAAAGCTTTAATGCATGAAGAAGCGACTGAAGAACCACCACAAAGGAAAATTCTATTCAAAACCATATGTAAGTCCGGAGGAAAGGTATGTAAAGTTATCATTGATAGTGGTAGCACTAATAATCTAGTTTCAGAGGAGATTATAACCAAGTTGAATTTGGAGAGACTGAAACATCCAAAAACTCTTATAAGATAGCATGGATTCGAGATGATCATAAGATATTGGTGAATGAGCAATGTTTGGTGAAATTTCATATTGGATTATATAGGGATGAAGTATTGTGTGATATCATGCCTATGGATGCTTCTCATTTACTATTAGGAAGACCATGGCAATATGATAAGAAATCTATTCATGATGGAAGAAGGAATACTTATACTATGACATCAAATGGGAAAAGAATTAAGTTGATACCTTTGGAGGAAGAGGAGAAGAATGAATTTTGTGGCATTGCCAGACTATGTTTAGTAGATGGGAGGAAATTTCTTGATGGATTGAGGCATGAGAACCCCAAAGAAGAGCACTAGTCCAGAGGTAGAGAAACATACCACAAAAAGTGAAGAAGTATTAGAACTGCTAGCAAAGTATGAAGATATCATGTCAGAGAACGTACCAGAGGGATTACCACATGTTTGGAGTATCATTCATCGTATAGACCTTATATCGGGAGGAAGTTTGTTGAACAAGGCAACACATAGAATGACACTGGTAGAGAATGTAGAGTTGAACCGATAGTTTCAAGAGTTGTTGAAGAAAGGATTGATCAAAGAAAGTTTTAGTGCATGTGTGTTACTTATTGTACTTGCACCAAAGAAGGATGGAGAGTGGAGAATGTGTATAGATTCAAGAGCAATTTATAGGAATACTATTAAGTACCAATTTCCATTTCCAAGGATGGATGACATTATGGACTAACTGAGTGGAGCAAAGTATTTTACAAAGATTGACATAAAGAGTGGATATCATCAAATCAAGATCTGAGAAGGAGATGAATGGGAGACTATATTTAATACAAATGAAGGATTGTATGAGTGGTTAGCAATGCCTTTTGGATTGACCAATGAATCAAACACTTTCAAGAGATTGATGAATGAGGTACTGAAGAAATTCTTGGGTAAGTTTGTCATTGTTTACTTGGATGATATTTTGATTTTTAGTAAAACTAGAGAAGAGCACTCGTGGCACATCTGACAAGTATTACAAAGGTTGAGAGAAGAGAAGTTGATTAATGTCAAGAAGTGTAGTTTCACGAAGAAAGAGTTGGTAAATTTGGGATTTTTTATTTTTGTTGAAGGATTGAAGATGGACCCTGAAAAGGTTCGAGAAATTATTAATTAGCCTACATCAATGAACATGGGAGAGGTGAGATCATTTCATGGATTAGCAAGTTTCTACTGGAATTTTATTAGAAGTTTTAGTAGCATTTGTAACCCCATGACAGAGACCATCAGAGGAGATAAGGACTTTAAGTGGACATCCAAAGCACAAAGAAGTTTTGAATTGAGAAAGCAAAAGGTAACATAATAGTCAATGTTAACATTACTAGATTTTGACAAAGCATTTTAAGTTGACTGTGATGCAAGTGGAAATGCAATAGGAGCAATGTTCAGTCAAGAAGGAAGACCTATAGCCTATTTCAGTGAGAAGTTGAGTGATATCAAAAGAAGATACTTAGTTTATGATCGGGAATTTTATGCCATAATTCAAGCTTTGAAGAAGTGGAGACATTACTTGTTGCCTAAGGAGTTTGTGTTGTATATAGATTGAATCAAGCTTTGCAGTATTTGAACAGTAAAGGAAAGTTGAACCATAGATTGGGTTGATTTCTTGCAGAGTTACACATTTGTGTTGAAGCATAGGAGTGGCAAGTCAAACAAAGTTGCAGATACATTGAGTAGAAGAAGGAATTTGCTAACAAAGATGAGGATAGAAGTATTGGGATTTGAGGAATTGAAACATATGTATGAAGGTGATGTAGATTTTGGTGAAGCTTGGAAAGCATGCAAAGAACTAGTAGTGACAGACCAGAGCCAATGGTTGGGTTGTTTCATTCAAGAAGGTATGTTATTCAAAGGAAATCAATTGTGCATAACAAGGAGTTCAATGAGGGAGAATTTGATCAAGGAGAAACATAGTGGAGGTTTAGCAAGACATTTTGGAGTGGATAAGGCAGTAGCTTTGGTGAGTGAACATTATTTTTGGCCGCAAATATATAAGGATGTAAGGAAGTATGTTCAAAGTTGCAGAATTTATCAAGTTGCAAAAGGGATTAGCTAGAATATTGGATTGTATAAACTTTGACAGTATCAAAGAGACCTCAAGGGAAGACATAAGCATGGATTTCATATTAGGATTGCCAAGACCACAAAAAGAGATTATGATTCTATAATGGTAGTAGTGGACAGATTTTCTAAAATAGAAAATTTAATTCCTTGTAAGAAGACTAATGATGTTGTGCATGTTGCTAATTTATTTTTCAAGGAGATTGTGAGATTGTATGGATTACCTAAGAGTATTATTTCAGACAGACATACCAAATTCATTGGGTACTTTTGGAGGACATTGTGGAAGAAGATGAAGACAGATTTGAAGTTTAGTTCAACATATCACCCACAAATAGATGGACAAACTGAAGTAGTGAGCAAAAGTTTGGCTAACTTGTTAAGATGTTTGATTGGAGATAAGGCAAGAAATTGGGATATAGTTTTACCATAGGCAGAGTTTGCATACAATAAAATTTAGTGAACCGAAGCACAGGGAAGACACCATTTGAGATTGTTATTGGTGTACATCCCAGAGGAGTTACAAAGTTAAGAGATATCAATATGGAGAATAAAAGGAGTGTGGAGGTAGAAGAGTTTGCAAACTTCATGGAAACATTGCATAATATGGTCTGGAAGCATTTGAAGACACGAACAATAAGTATAAGGAGAAGGCAGATGAGCACCAGAGACATAAGGAATTTTTTGTTGGAGATGAAGTGATGGTATATCTAAGGAAGGAGAGATTTCCAGTTGGAACATACAATATGTTGAAGATGATGAATTTTGGACCGTGTAAGATCCTAAGGAAGTTTGATTATGGAAATGAATATGAAGTAGAGTTACTGAAGACATTAGGTATATCACCTATTTTCAATATTGCAAACACATATGAATTTCATGAAGGATAGTCAAGTGGCAGTAGTGATGGGGTGGATTTGAAGGAAGACTTACCACATCAATCATTGAAGGAGAATGAGCAAATTTTGGATACCAAAACTGGAAGGAGCACTGGGAACAAGCAGTATAAGGAATATCTAGTGAAGTGGAAAGGCAAACCAGTGGAGGATTCATCATGGATTTCTTAGGCCGAGGTGGACTGTTTTGGTTTTCCTCTTGGCCCTAGAAAGTGAGGGACTCACTTTTTTTCCAACCTCGGGTGTCTGATGCAGGAGCATCCTTGGTTGTAAAATAATCTTGTGTCGACCAAAAATGTTTATTTTCTTACATTGCATTTAGTAGTAGTATCTTTGCAAATGCATCATTCAATAATTGAATGCATGTTATCTATTTAATTGGTCATAAATACAATTATAAACTCACTAAATTTGATTTTGGGTTTTAAAAATTGAACAAACAACTTCAAACACTCAAATTTGGTGCTATAAAAAGATCCCATTTACTGCTTTTGAAGTCTAAAATGAACATGTGCTTATCTTGTTTTGTAATCTTTTTTACAAATTAGTATCATTGAAATGCGTATACACTTCTCTTGCGCTTTACGACAATCTTGAGAATCAAAAGCATTTTGGTGATATTAGGTTGTCTAAAAGATTGCCTCCACACTTCAATTTGGGTTTTTAAAAATTGAACAAAACTTGCTAGTGTGAGAAAAGGCACTGCATGTGTTCTCTCTTTGTTCATGCAAACAAAGATTGATCGAACTATGGATGTACTTACTTACCATTGTTCACCTTTAGAGGGCCTACCTTGGTGGGAAAAAGTACTCACCCCAAGGGAACAACCCAAGCGGTAACAAGCATAAGCCAAGCTCTTTTGAACCGCTATACAAATTTGTGGTTGTAAGGAAAGTTTGAAATCAACTTAGTGATGCATGATAGCTCTCCCCCAGTATCTCTAAGATGTGTAAAGACCTTGTTCTAAGGGTTGGGAGACCTCTTGAGGTATTTTATCATTGTGTCCTTTGAACTAGATGCCCTTATTACAAACCCTTATGTAGTAGCTAATAATATCAATATTTGTTGGTGTTAGGAGGTCAAACCTCTGGAGCTATCCCACATACTTGTGGTTCTTTGTAGATATTAAAATTTTTTCATGGGAGATTCATGAGAACTAAAGCTTGGCTGACCCAAGAAGTGTGCACCGTGGAGGGGAGCCAATGTGGTCAAGCTTCTAGTCATCTGCTCTGAATAAGCACAACTTGATTTATCCAAGTGGGAATTCAACAAATATTTTATTTTCTATCCTAGGGTTGTGCAATCTTTGAGTCAGTTAAACACATTGCTTGGATCCAAGATCTTGAGAAAAAAACATTCAACAAAATCATCTGAATTTTAAACCCTTTAGAAGGAGCAAATACCTTTGAAAAATCCAAGTATTACTGCTTGTCCCTGGGGATTCTATCCTTAGAGGCTTCTAAGTATTTGGATTTATATCTCAATTTTCTCTCTAAAGTCAACATTAGGGAACTATTGCCTCGATTTTTCTCGATTTCCACATAATGGACCTTGTGGGATAAAAAGAAATTAATACATAGACTTCTAGTTTGAAAAGCTAAACAAGAAGTGTGGATGTGGTAAAAGCAATTCATTAACCAAGATTAAATTAATTGAACCCCACACATGTACTTGTCATCTTTTGTCTTATGATCTTCCATGCAAACATTGGTCTTTTGGTTTGAACTACTCTTAGGGAAAAGCATGTTCTTCACTATCTTAGTCTTATGTTCATTTAGGATCAAAATCATTCACTTCATTCATCCCAAAAATTTATCATCTCATCCCAAAAACAACTTTAGAGCTTTGGAAACATCATTGTCAAGACTTGGGTACATCCTTAAACCAAATCAAAATCATCTATTTAGTTAGGTGTGTGTGGACGAATCCTTCCTCACACACTTAGTTAAATTATCATCCTTGTGGACAAGTTTATTCCAATATAACATCCAACATCTTGGGGTTTACAAGTCCATTATCCAAATCAAATCAAACCAATCCAATCAAAAATCTTAGAGTCTAGTGTTGATCCAAAGTTCCTAAAAATTCAACACCCATATCACTCACCCTTTCATTCTTCATCTCATCATTGGTCCTAAATTCCTTAGAGGTCAACAAGGTCAAAACACGAGAAAAACATGGAATATAAACTTGATTCATACATCACGAGTAATCTAAGTCAACCAAACTATCAAATCCTTACAAAACCAATGGGTTATCAAAACTCATATTTATACAATCCATACATGGCATCATTATCTCCTACTAACTTCAATGGTACAACAAATGTGAGTATACCCAATCTAAATTTTGGAACACCTTTCCCTATGGTAGATTTAAATCAAAGTCCAAATCTACAAATCTATCAACCAAACAATCAATGCATGAGTCTTCAACAAAACAAAATTATCCCGCCAAATCCATACATGCCAAATATGAATATACCAAGTACAAGTTTACCAAGCATGAACATTTCGAATCCTCACTTGGTAAACTTTGGGATAGATATGTTTTCGAATCATACAAATGTTGTTCAAAGTCTAAACAAGATGTTAACGACTCCATGTATTGATCCAATTCAAGGTAAAACCATATAAAATCAAAGTTACCTAGATCAAGGCAATATGTTTCCAAACCAAAACAGTGTTCAATTTCAACCTATAATGCCAAATCTAAACATCATCCCAAATCAAAACATTGTCCAAAATCAATTTGTTCACGATCCCATACAAACACCACAAGTATACATTCCAAATATGCTTGAACAAAAACCAAATCAACTATATCAAGGGTGTCAAGATCAAACTGCTTCACTTGCCAAAATAATTGACTCATTGCACCAAGAGACACCTTCACCCTGAAATCAATACACTCTTCCATTGGTTAAACCATGTCATCAAAGCATTGAGTTGTGTCCACAACCACATCAAGAACAATATCTCCAATATCAAGAGGTTGGATATCAAGATCAACAACATCAACAACAAACCCAATAACCCCATCTAAAATATCATTCATCACATCTCCAAGATCAATCACAACTATCCATCAATAAGCACCTTGAAGATATTTCTACCTCATCTAATGATCAAATCAACTTATATCAAGAGTCACTTTTCAATCATGATCAAAATCCACCAACAATACCCAACAGTGATCCAATGCAAGAAATGATAATATCATTTCATCCTATGGTTGAAAACATTGACAATCTCTCCACCACAATCGTTGAAAACAATGATCAAGATCTATCCATCAATGAGCACCTTGAAGATGTTTCTACCTCATCTGATGATCAACTCAACATACATCAAGTGTCACTCTTTAGTCGTGATCAAAACCCCTCAACAATATCTGACAATGACCTATTTCAAGGAGTGTTAGAATTATTTGATCATATTGACATAATCCATGATCCATCGACCAATGATCGTCTTGAAAATGTCTCTACATCAACTAATGAGTTAGAGGACATATCTCAAGAATTTATTCCAAAGCATGATCAACATGTTTCACCAAAGTCTAGCAATGGTCCTTTCCAAGACATATTGACATCATTTGACCTCATGGTTACAGATATTGAAGGAATCCTCAACTCTTGACTTTTGGTCCAAGTCCACTCAAAGATCAAGAGAGTATTGAGCCACTTCCCATTCCTAATGAAGATATCCAAGAAACCTTTAGAAGCAATTTGTTGGCCTCCTACAATGACTTAACAACTAAGCCCTTAAAGTTGTGATTCAGAGATTGGACATATGATATGAATAGTTATCTAATCATCATGAAGGTTCATTTAATTGTCAACCCAGGGATGTAGACTTGAAATGGGTTAGCATAGTATGTGCACTAGGAATCCATAGTAGCCATATTCATCCTGCAACTAAGAAAGTCATAATGTTGAAAGTAAATAGCTTGGAAAGAAGTAACATAAGTAGTGAACATCAACCAACAACTATACTAAGCTGAAGTGCATGACAAAAATGAAAATGTGAGCAAATGGACAGAAAACTACTATGTCTGCTTTGGCTGCAGGAACATTCACATAATAGAATTCTAGTGGCTGCAAGAACAGACAGTTGCTAGATTCATCACTATTTGTTGGACAGAAAAGTAATAACTAAGCTAAATGATGGAATTCTCATCAAGTGGGCCCCCTTGGATGAGTATCTCTTAAGAAAAACTCAGATACAACAAACTTATAACTTCATTTTATTCATTGAAAAGCATGATTATAATGGAGCAACATAATTGTATTATAGAAAAACTAAGAATACAAGTACAACATCAGATCAATCAACCTTATGAGAAGGATCATCCAAGTCTTATTTATAGAAGGAAAAACTACTAACTACCTAGTAAGGCGGTCAACTCCAACAGATTAGGAGGATGCCACTTTATGGAAAGCATAGAAAGTGGAAATGAGGTTATACATGTGTGGAATCTGGTCAAGCCAGTTTGCCTTAACACAAATCTAGCATAACAATAGCTCCTATATTCACTCAAAAACTATTATGACCATTTACAAGGCAGTTACAATCTTCGATTTGAACTAGGAATTTCCCTCCACTGAGAGTCTTCCCTCCATTGACCTTTGAATGATCACCTTTTTGACCTTTATGGCGAACGACCAACTAGAAAATTCTCCCTCAATTTTGTAGGCTCTAATTATATCTGCATGACAACATTAGTACGCACAACAATTGCATATCTATAAGTATCTTAAAGTAATATTCATTAATCCACATGTAAAATTAACATAGATAGTTCGCATAGCATGTTAATGTCATTTAAAAGTTACAAAGATAAGATTATACCCAATTTCTATGGTTTTGAGGAAATAACATGAAAAGGTCAACATCTAAGTATCAAAGTCTATGAAAACAACAACAAATGGATAATAAACTCTATCAAAATTGAGCCATAAATTGAACTCATCACTCCCCCCAACCTAAGGTTTTGTTAGTCCTCCAGTAGATGAAGAGTTATTCCTTTACTTAGTCAATACCTTGAAATCTGAAATTGACAGCTGCCCCACATCAGTTCTTGTAATGTATGAATTGGGGTCCCAATAGAACCCTTGCTTGTTGTCCAATTTGTTCCATCTTTGCCTTTTGTGGCTATATCATAATGATAATACCTGAAATTTGGCACAGGCCATAATAGGGTAGGTGGCTAAAAAGTTAATGGAAGCCAAAATTGCTCCTTCATCCTTCCAAGCTATATATATCTATCAACTCTTTTTCATGCTACAACATAGTTCTGCAAAGAGTGAGGTTCAACTTGTTTTAACTCATCAATCAGACTGTTCCACCTTTGTGATAGATATCCCATTACAGATTTCCTTGTAGTTTCTACTACCTTCACATATTCTTTGTAAGCTACTTCTCTCATAAGCAAGATCCTTCTGCTATAGTTTGGTTGGTAAATAAATCTATGTCATTCCCATAAAATGTCTCCAGGGTTTCTAGATTCAGCCTTGATGAGCAAGGGAGTGTTGGATTTTATTTGCCTATAAGTCCTGAATTGTTGTCCCCAACTAATTTCATCCCATATCCAAGACATAAATGCCTTTAATTGGAGATCCCCAACATACAACAATGGATTTCAATCATGATCTCGGGACACAACATAATTATACAAATAGAGTTCACACGACAAATTTTTCACTTTAGGAGGAGCAATCTGATAAACTTGAAAAAATTCAAGAGGAGTCTCAATGGAAGGATTCAAACCTGAAATGATCATTGACAGTTTAAAATAAATATTCCTCTCCTTCAAATGTAGAGCATAGACTCTTGGATGAGTCCTACACTCTAACATCTGAGGCACTAAGGCTACTACATTGCCCACCTTTTCCTTTAAGGCATCAATTTTTGTATTCTTTTCTTCAATCTCTGCATCTTTCTTTTTAATCTCCTCCTTTAGCTTGTGTTTCTCCTTTTTCCATTCTTTTTCCCTCCTTTTCATCTCATCCATAGGTTCATGGCTACCATGTTCCATGAAAAATTAGAGGGTCTATGTATTCCTACCAAAAAATTTCCTAGCACCGATTCTTGCTCTTCATATGGCACTTGTTGTAGGGATTCTGATTGTTCACCCAGTTCTGGCTATAGGGGTTCTTGCTCTCGCTGCAGGAACTTTTGCTCTTGTTGTAGGAGCTCCTGATTCTCATCATACTCTTAACTCTCAACATGTTCTGTGATGGCAATAAGCTTTGCCAACCTTATATTTGTCTGTTCCTCAAAAATGTCCTTTTCCTTAACATTCACCTACCCCATTGGAGCTTTTGTGTCCTCTTATGGTTCCTCAAGGTCTAGGGCTTCTCTTTGGGGGCACACTAGTGGCTGGCCCAGTTGGTCTTGATTTTCTAGGAGGGCTTTCATGTTTTTCTTTGGCTGTAGGAAGAACAGTGTCAGCCTTTCGTTTCTTAGAGCTTGGTGCTTCTTTTTTTGTCGTTTGTTTTTTAGCTTTTCCCTTCCTCATTTTTGCCTCTTTATTTTGTGCCCTAGTTCGAATTAGGGTTTCAAGAGGGACATCATCATCAGAGTCTAAAGAGGAACTATCTTTGTCTGAATGTTTTATCTCAGAAGAACTAATCTCTATAGTTTGCTCAACTATAGGAGGGTTTACACTAGGGCTTGCACCAGAAGTTGAGGCTCCAGGAGTGGATTCAACAATACTCACTCTCCTACTAACCCTATCAGGTTGAGGCAAAACCCTAGGTCGCAAATGCTCTAGTCTAAATTGATCAATATTTAAAAATTCCTCCCAAGTCATATCAGACATATCATGTAGATATTTCTCTACTAATAATTTGATCAGACAATGTTGGGAGATGAAATTATCCCTACCTTTTTGGGTTTTATCCACCATGATTGAAAGAAGATGATATAACACATTTCGCACGTTCATTCTTCTCCCATGCCTCATATAATTCAGGAGTTTAAAGTGCACATAATGTAGGTTCAACTGGCAGCCTTTACAAGTAATGTACTTCACAATGTGGATAACTACTTGCTTCCATGACTCAGGTAGGTAGGTTCTCCTTGCACCTTGCTTGTCCACATCCAATGGAGGGTCACCAGGTTTAGTAAATTCAGCACTAGATGACCTTGCATCTCTACTAGCAGGGTAATGTTCACCATCAGAAGGAAACCCTGTCACTTCTGTAATTAAATCCTAATTACAATTTTTCCCCGATCCAGACAGAATTGCGTGATTATGTTGTTTAACCATTGAAATTACAAACTAAGTTCACTTAATCCTTTACAGAACTCAATGAAATTAACTAATTACTAAAATGTTGTAATTAGAACTTAAATTCCAAATTGAAAATACTGGAAAGAAAATAAGAGAGAATGTAAGATAGGAGATAGAAGAATAATAAGACAGAAGATAGAAGAATCAAACGCAAGTTGATAACGGAGTTCGTCCAATTAGGACTACGTCTCTGGGTCCACTTCTCAATGTTGTACCACTTTTATTAATATCGCCAAGCACCTGAAGATGCCTTCTTACAATATTCAAGCTTCAAAAACCTGCACAAAATTCCTCACAATCTCTCACTTTTACAATTTTGGTGTATAACAACACCTTGCAATTCTTCCTCTCAAAAAGAATTCAACTCTCACAAAGGAATTATTTCTCCAAGTAGACTTGCTTATTTTCAAGCCAAAACTCTCCCCCTTTTATACAAATTTATTTGCTAATATGGGCTAAAACCATATTATTTGCAAATATACCCATATCTCCTATTACAAGAAAAAAATTCAATAATATCCTCCTTTAATAATTTTTGGAAGGATAATATCCCCTCAAAATAATTCTCTTTCCATTTGAATGGTTACGAATGGATTTATTCTCTATTATTTAGGGAATATTTTATGTAAGGTTTTATTTGAATGGATTTATTCTCTATTATTTAGGGAATATTTTATGTAAGGTTTTATTTGATCCCTTAATTTAGGAATACTATTCCTAATATTTTCGTGTAAAAGAAAATATTCTAGGCCTCTAAAAATATGGGATAATTTAGGCCCCTAGGAAAAAGGGATTTAGCCTTATTCTAAGGCTTTGAAAAAGCAATTAAATCTTTTAGAGAAAATGGTGGGTGGTGATCCCACCATCCTCTCCTCCTTTTAAGTTTTTCCCCTAAAGACAAGGGATACTTCCCATATAAGGTGGGATACCCCCTATTCCTTAGGTGGCATCCCACTTTAATAAGTGGTGCCCACTTTATATATATTTTTTCTTTAACAAATATGGTTTAATCCATATTTATGCCATGTCATATACTCTTGCCACATCACCATGCTGACGTCATGATGACGTCATCATTTTGACTGGTCAACTCTTTTTGTCTGCAAACTTTGACTGACTCTATTTTGCTCATATGGACTCTATTTTCGAAACTGAATATAGTTCCAGAATTAGCATGACGAGCTCTACATTTTGGTGTCATTTTTGTCTCATTTTGAGATGATCAATTTTTGGCCTTTTTGAATGCCTGAGTTGCATGTTTGACTGGACCTTTGACTACGCATAACTTCTGCATACGAACTCCTTTTGAGCTCGTTCAAGTTATGTCAAGACCATGTCAGCGAGCTCTGTGTGATGATGCTATTTTCACGAGATTATGAGATTGTGAAATTTTTAGGTTTTCCAGGATCCACCTAGATCATCTCTTTAGTAGCTATTACCTCCAACCCTTTTACCATGGCCTTTCCTTCAGAAAATGTCTACACAAATTTCAACACAATGTCTTCATTATAACCATTAAGCTTCAGGAAATAATCTAACCATCCGCAATTTCTAAACTCAGCCTAGGAAGGTGCATCCTATAGTACTACATCATGAACCATGGATTCATTTCTAATTAACTAACCTCCCATTGTTTTAGTTGTCTGCAATTAAGCAAGCACTCTGCAAGGTTTCCCTTCCTGCAATCTTTGTTTGAAAGCCAAATTTCCCCTTCCTGCAACACTCATGAATTCCCAAAACCAATGTCATATGAATTTTACCTATTTGGCGACTTAGGATTATGATTGAGGCAATAGAGGCAGTAAGGAATAATAAATGAAGGATACGATCGAGAAAAATGGTGACAGTTTGGTGTCATCTCACATATGCAAGCCGTCACCTCACTTTATCATTCAAATTAGCTCAATTTAATTTTTGTTGACACAGACCAACATGGACTAACACGTGGACATATTATTCACACTCCCTAACCTAAATTTGAGCATGTGTCCTCACATGCGAGGTGGTAATGATGATTTGACAAGGCAGGGGATAATTGCATGCTATGGAGAACATCTACATTAATGTACAGTAATTAAATAAATGTACTAAAAGATAATTAAGATGTAACAAATTGATGTGCATGTACCTAAATTCTTGGAATATCTATTGCAAAGAATATTGAGGAAGTATCAGTCACCTTTTAAGAAGTCATTTGAGCAATTAATGAGAGTGGAGATGGAATGAAGTGAAGTTATAGTGGAGTGATGGAAGAGAGAGAGAGGTGGAGATGGATAGGCAGATGGGTGGATTAATGAAGAAGTTGGCTCCCACAAGAGTGGAAGTCTTTATTATGACAATTTTACGTACCTTAGTTAGCCAGAAGGAGGAACACTAGGTTTGCTTCCTTCGACTGTAGGAAGTTCGAGTGTTGCATGTTGAGTGAATTGTTGCATGAATTCCTCCTTGGAAGTTGGCTTGTGATACAACCTGAGGCGATGACCGTTGACAAGTAGCTTAAATATGATAGGGTCAATGGTAGTGAGTTAAACAACACCAATGGAGAAGACTTTAGCAACCTCATATGGTCCTAGCCACCTTTTTTGCTTCTTACCAGCACTATCCTGATATCTGGAGTCATTAAGGAGTGCTCAATCACCTAGCTAAAATTTCTTGTCCTTTATGAATTTGTCATGCCACTTTATTCTCTGATTTTGCACTACCTCTATGTGATGCAAGGTTTTCTTTCTCATCTCATCCAAATGATTCAGCTGCATAATTTTGTCCTTTTGTGCCTCAAAGATATCCATCCCTAAGTCTAGTGAAATCCTAAGAGTCTTATGCTTGAATTCAATGGGCATCATAGATGTTTTCCCATATAGTAATTCAAAAGGAATGAAGCCTGTGGTTGTTTTCTAGGTGGTCTGATAGGCCCAAACAACTTTTGGTAGCCTATTTTCCCAATCCTTCCCATGGATAGCCACTATTTTGGTCAGAATGGCTTCAATTTCCTTGTTGATCACCTCAACTTGGCCATTGGCCTGAGGGTGATAAGGGGTAGACTTTCTATGCCTTATGTTGTATTCATTGACCGATGTTGTAACAAGGGTTGATGTGAATTGAGCCCCTTGATCATTCACTATCTCTCTTATAACCCCATACCGTGTGAAAATTTCCTCATAAAGAAATTTTGCAACCTTATTATCTCTTGCATGCTTCATTGCTTTAACTTCAACCTACTTTGTCACATAATCAGTGCAAACCAAGATATATGATTTACCATTTGATGGAGGGTCAATGGGTCCTACAAAATCCAGTCCCCATTTATCAAATGGAGTGATTACTACATGGGGGTAAAGGGGAATCTCATCAGATTTGGTTGGCCGGCCCATCCTCTAGCATCTATCACACTTCCTTATATACTTCCCTGCATCCTTGTGAGTGTGGGCCAATAATATCTTGTGTTCAGAATCTTCATTGTTGTCCTCTTGGCTGCAAAATTCCCTCCACAAGGTTCATTGTGACATGCATGTAATATATCATATGTCTCATCTTCCCTCACACATCTCCTCATGACATGGTTTGGTCTAGTGTAGAACAAACATCCTGCAATCCATGAGAAAGGAAAATATTTTTCAATGAGCACACTTCTCTCTTTTGGAGAGCAATGAGGAGGAACTCTCCCATATCTAGATAATTGATTATGTCAACATACCAAGGTGTATGCACACTGATGGAAAATAAGTGTTCATTAGGGAAAGAGTCATCAATGACTTGAGTATCTTATGATGTAATCAGTCTAGAAAGAAAATCTGCTACAACATTAGCCTTCCCTGGTTTATCAACAATGGTTATGTCAAACTCCTGCATCAACAACAACCATATTGCTAGCCTACTTGAGATCAGGGGCTTATTCATAAGGTACCTAATGGTTGCATGGTCTGTGTGCACAAAGATCTGATAGCCTGTTATGTAGCACCTAAATTTGTTAAGGGCATAGATCATTGCCAGCATTTCTTTTTCTGTCACTGTATAATTAAATGCATCTCCTTGTAGGTTTTTGCTAACAAAATAAATAGAATTCTCAATTGCTCCTTCTTTATGTCCCAAGATTGTTCCCATAGTACAATCTAATGCATCTGTATGAATATGAAAGAGAAGCTCCCAATTGGGACATTTGAGTATAGGAGTATGACTTAAAGTTGCTTTCAAATTAGAGAATGCCTTGTCACAATCATTTGTCCATTGAAACTCAACATCTTTAGTTAGGAGATTGTACAATGGTGTTGCCATTTTGCTGAAATCTTTGATGAAATGCCTATAGTAGCCTGCATGTCCCAAGAAAATTTTGACATCTTTTTGTTTTGCAAGTATAGGAAAATTAGTGATCACCTCAATCTTAGCAGGATCTACTTGAATTCCTTTATGAGAGATACAATGGCTGAGGACTACACCTTCCTATATCATCATGAAGCACTTTTCACTATTTAAGGACAGATTATGGTCTTCACATCTTTGCAAAACCTTTTTCAGGTTCTCTAATGCTGCATCAAAATCTGCACCATTGATGGTGAAATCGTCTGTGTAGATTTCCATGCATTCATGTGAAATGTCTGAGAAGATACTAATAACTGCTCATTGGAAAGTTGCAGGTGCATTGCAGATACCAAATGGAAGCATTGAATAGGCATAAGTGCCCCAGGGATAGGTAAAAGTTGTCTTCTCTTGGTCCTCAGGTGCAATTTGTATCTGATTATACCCACTGAATCCATCCAAGAAAGAAAAGTACTGCTTTCCTACAAGTGAATCCAAAACTTGGTCTATGAAAGGAAGGGGGAAATAATCCTTTTTGGTGGCAGAGTTAAGCTCCCTATAGTCAATACAAACTCTCCATTTTCCTCCCTTTTAGGTACAATCACCAAAGGAGAGACCCATTGGCTGTCTGAAATAGGGTAGATGAATTATGCATCCAATAACTTTTGTAGTTCTCCTTTGACAGTCTCCCTTAATGCAAGATTGATCCTCCTTTGTGGCTACCTTATTGGTGTGCAATATACTCTAATGTAGATCCTATGTGTAAAAATTTTAGGAACTAATCCTTTCATATCATGGTAATCCCATGCAAATACAAATTTATGCTTCCTTAACAAGTCGGTCAGGGACAATTGTTGCTCCTGAGTAAGCTTGTTATTAATGTTCAAATACCTCCCTTCTGACACTTGCACTTGTGTGGTTAACTCTACCATAGCCATTTCTTTAATGCTTGGCATTTTTAGCTCATGTGGCAATAATGTATGAGACATACTTGTTGCTGCAAGAAGTTCAGATGCAGGAGCAGGAAGAAGTGTCTATAGTGGTCCAGTAGAACCAGACTCTGAATCAGGTAATTCCTCATGTGTCTCATAGTTGTTCTGAATTATATTAGATAATATGTCATCCTCTTCTTGTATTTGCAGGAAAGGACTCCTACCTATCATCATGAGTTGTGCCACTTAATTGATTTCCTTGGCTTCTTCACCAACATGTGGCCATATGGGGTTTTCCATATCATGGGATGGCTAAGTAGGAGGATAGAAAATAAGCTTTTTAGTACTCTTCCCATTCGAAATGGTCATGTCTCTTGACTGGCATCTAACATAGGCATTTGTTGTTGCTAACCATGGCCTTCCTAGAATAATGGGATACCCACCTTGTTAAACAGGCACAAGACAACTAAGAGGGGGGTGAATCAGTTGTCACACAAATTCAAACTTAAAATTTATCACTTATCAAATCTTCAACCACAGTATTCTGTTATTAAATATGAGCATGAAACACAGATAATAGAAAATAAATCAACACGATGAACACCAAATTTTTACGTGGAAAATCCAATTAGAGAAAAACCACGATGAGGGTTAACTCACAATATAAAGATTATAAACTAAATACAAAGGCTCATTGCCCAAAAAAGGACTCACTGTCCAAGTACAAAGGCTCATTGCCTACAAAGGAATCACTGTCCAGCAAGGAGGCTTACTACCTGCAGATACAAAAGAGAACAAAATTTCCACCACAACATTTAAAGCACATTCATAGGATTACAAAAACCTTTAGTTCACTGCCTTTAGCATATTGAAAAACTGCTCTCACAACTCACTCACGCTCACTTCTGCTCTTATGATTTGTGGCACACTTTTATCACTTTGCATCACTCTGTCATACAATTCTTCACAACTCGCCTTGTTTTTATACAGTTCACAACCTTAGAAACATTTACCAAGGTCAGCCACAATACATTGTTTCATAAATTCAAAATACGCCAACAACTCTAAATTCCTGTTGTGGAAAGGAAAAAGAGTGGAACAATAAAAACATAAAAATAATATTTTTGATTCTTCTACATGCTTCCTCAATTTAAATTTTATTCTTCAAATGAAGTGTGAGCACTAGGTTGACCAAACCTAATGAAAATACAAATTATCAATGATGCACATGCTTCCCAACACGAAGATGACATGCGGACAATGAAACACACTTTATTATGCACAAGAATACATCTCAAAATCTTCCAAATACATCTGCAGCAAAAAAATAAGCTTCAAGCACTGAACTATTTGACCAGTCTATCCGGTCTA
Organism: Sequoia sempervirens; assembly: GCA_007258455.2. Taxonomy (NCBI): domain Eukaryota; kingdom Viridiplantae; phylum Streptophyta; class Pinopsida; order Cupressales; family Cupressaceae; genus Sequoia; species Sequoia sempervirens. The sequence continues at coordinate 508,139,395 of VDFB02000015.1, forward strand.
TGCAAACACACACATAAATACTAAAACATGATTTTCGAATCACTAAATTCCAAACCTCTTCACCAGAGCGTAGGAAAGACCTTCAAAAGACATCTCCCAAATCCACACAATCTAAAACAAAACAGGCGAACACATTTCTCCCAATCCACTGAACACTGACACTGTTGGCATAACACATATACTGATGGACACAACTTCTATGTACCATCTCACTAGAAACTAAAACTTAGACTATATCATCATTAGATCATTATCAACACGTCTCCAAATATGCACAGGCATAGGATCACCAAAGGAGAAATGCAGAGCACATACCAGAGCACACACTAAACACTTCCAACAATCTGACTTCTTTTCTTCATTAATTTTCTCAAAAACACTTGGAAACTCATCAAATCAATGCCATAAAGATAGCTCCGTGTACTCACAACATCTCAACCATACATGTACAATCTGTAACATATTGAACAGTGTTGAAATCAATAACAACATTAACGACAACACCACCAAACTAGCTCATATCTGCAACAATCTCCCCCTTTGTCATTGATGACAACACATAACCTTTTCCCCCCCTTTGAAATCAATGGCAAAGAACAATTTCTCTGATTACTCCCCCTTAGGAGTACACTCATACTGCAACAATGAAAATATTTTCTACTCCCCCTGTGGAGTAGACCCATCAATCAGTCCAGGTAAATGAAGAATGTGTGAACTCACTGGATTGATGCACCTTCATGTGCACCTAGTTAGGAGGGACAATGACCCCGAACCTTTCCCTAAGATGCTCGAAAGCATCCTTCGGAAGAGCCTTGGTAAATATGTCTACAATTTGTTCCTTTGTAGTTGCATATTCCAGTCTGACTTCATTCTCTAGCACTTTCTCTCTCAAAAGATGATACTTGGTAGATATGCACTTCGTTCTTGAATGCATAACTGGATTCTTTGAAATGTTTATTGCACTCGTATTATCACAAAAAATAGAAATAGGCTCATCACACACTACACCAATGTCTTTTAGAGTCACATAACTTATGTACAACAAGATGCTGTAGCAATATATTCAGCCTCTGTAGTGGATAAAGAAACAGAGTCTTGCTTTTTACTCAACCATGAAACTAATCTTCCACTGAGAAAGAAATCACCACCACTAGTACTCTTTCAGTCATATACACATCCAACCCAATCCACATTTGTAAAAGCACTTAGGGTGAAATCATTACTCTTAAGGTACCACAGTGCATAATCCGGTGTGCCTTTAAGATATCTAAATATTCTTTGTACAACCATAAGATGTGCTTCTCTAAGATCTGCTTGAAATCTAGCAACTAAATAGACTACATGCATAATATCTGGTATGGTAGTAGTAAGGTACAATAGTCCACCAATCATGGATTTGTATTTGCTTTGATCAATCTTAGTCAATTCATCATCCTTGCTTAGTTTACATCTGGTTACCATAGGAGTACAAACCAGTTTAGAATCCTCCATCCCAAACCTTTTCAACAACTCTTTTACATACTTAGATTGTGAAATGAATATCCCTTTATTAGTTTGATTCACTTGTAAACCAAGAAAGAAATTCAATTCACCAATCATAGACATCTCAAATTCTTTCTGCATTTCTTCAGCAAACTTTTTACGCATGCCTTCATTTCCTCCAAAAACGATATCATCAACATAAACTACTACAATGAACATCTTATTACCTTGCACTTTGAAGTAGAGGTTGTTGTCAGAAAAACCTTTGTTGAATCCTTGCTTTGTCAGATATCTATCCAATCTTGCATACCAAGCTCTGGGAGCTTGCTTCAATTCATATAATGCTTTATTTAAAGTTTACAAACCATGTCTAGTTTGTTAGACAGCTGAAATTCTTCAGGTTGCTCCATGTACACTTCTTCCTCCAACTCACCATTCAGAAAAGCTGACTTAACATCCATCTGATATACCTTGAATTCCTTATGTGTAGAAAATACCAAAAACATTCTAATAGCTTCCATTCTAGCCACAGGAGCAAATGTTTCTTCAAAATCTATTCCTTCAACTTGTGAATATCCTTTGCATACAAATCTTGCCTTGTTTCTTACTACTTCTACGTTTTCATTTAGTTTATTTTGGAACACCCATTTCAAACCAATCACATTCTTGTTCACAGGTCTAGGGACTATTTCCCATGTATGATTCTTCTCTATCTGTTGCAATTCCTCTTTCATAGCTCTCATCCAACTTTCATCTTCACATGCTTCCTTTACAGTTTTTGGTTCTATTTTAGAGAGTTAACAAAAATTTTCCTCAGCTACAACTTTGCTTCTTGTCTTCACACATTCACTCTTGTCTCCAATTATCCGATCTTCCGAATGATTCTTCTCTACATATTTAGGAGTCCTAGCAACAGGTTTTGGTTCATTCTCTTCTTCTTCTTCTCCTTCTTCTACTTGTTCTTGTTCTTCTTTTTCTTCTTCTTCTTCCTTCTCCTTATTTTCTTCAAGTATATGTCCACATATAGTATCATTAGGTTCAACTTCACTTATCTCAATAGGTCTGTGTATGTCTTCATCAACTTTCACATTAGCACTTTCAATAATCTTCCTTAATCTTGTGTTAAAGCATTTGTATGCCTTGCTAGTGGTAGAGTATCCAAGAAATATTCCTTCATCACATATAGCATCGAACTTTCCAAGATTTTCATCATCTCTTTTAATATAGCATCTGCTTCCAAATACCTTAAAATATTTCACAGTAGGAGTCTTACCAGTCCATAACTCAAAAGGTGTATGTGATGTTGTGTCTGATCTGAACTCTGTTAAGAACATAAATAGCAGTATGTATCGCTTCTCTCCAATATACATCCGGTACATTAGATTCTTTCATCATAGTTCTAGTAGCTTCTTGTACTATTGTGTTTTTCCTTTCAACTACTCCATTCTACTGAGGGGTTCTTAGAGAAGAATACAATCTTTTTATACCATGCATCTCATAGAATGCATTAAATTCACTAGAAGTGAATTCACCACCTCTATATGATCTTAAACATTTGATTTTCAAATCTACTTTATTCTCCACTCTTGCTTTGAATACCTTAAACCTATCAAGCTCCTGCTTCTTTTCCCTGAGAAAAGTAACCCATGTCATTCAAGTGTAATTATCAATAAGCAACATGAAATATCTATCACCATTCAAGCTTTCGATCTTAGTCAGACCAGAAAGATTAGTATGTACCAACTCCAACATAATAGTAGTAGAATATTCTTTTCCTTTAAAGCTACATCTTGTTTGCTTTCCCAGTTGACAACTTCTACAGATAGCGTTAGCAGGTCTTGTGATTCTAGGAAGTTCTTGCACTATCTCCTTACTGATCTTGACCGGGTTATCAAAATTCACATGTCCCATTCTCTGGTGCCATAACCAACTTGCATTGATCTGGGATACAAGACAATGGCCATCAACTCCTTTTAGCTGATAGATGTTTCCATGAGTTCTTCTTCCAATAGCAATCATATCTCCATTTCTGGATCCTTTCCTAATTTCACAGGTATTGTTTTGAAACACAAGCTTAAAGCCATTTCTACACATCTGACCAACACTCTGAAGATTATGCCTCAAACCCTTCACATAATATACATCATCAGTGTTATGCACTCCATCAAAACTAATTGAACATTTACCACAAATCTTAGCTCCTGAATCATCATCGAACATGACTAAACCACCATCATATTTTTCAAGTTTAGTGAAATTACTCTTATCTTCGGTCATGTGATTTGAACATTCATCATTAGAAATACCTGCCTCTTCCTTAACATAGTACAACTTCTTATATTTCTTATCCTTCCTATCCTTATCCTTATAATCCTTGTTCTTTTTTTGTGCAACCCTATTCGAACATCTTGAAGCATAATGACCAATATTACCACAACTAAAACATTTAAAGGGCAACATACCTTTATACTTTATGGTACCTTTCTTCAACTTCCTGGTGAATTTAGCTTCCAAATCATCAACATCATTGCTATATGGTTCCTCCTCAATCTTCATTTCCTTAAATGTCATTTCTATCTTTTCTTCTATCTTGTCATCTTTCTGAAACTTTCTCAATTCAAATGCTTGCAGGCTGTCGAACAAGTGTTCCAAAGTGTAATTCTTAGGGTCATACATTTCTTCAATCACAAAGATCTTATCGTTGTAGCAATCCGGTAGGCTGATCAGGATCTTCTCTATTATGTCTTCATCTGCTAGCTTTCCTCCTTGATTTCTAACCTCATTTGCAGTTTGTTCAACCTTGTGAAAGAAACTTGTAAATCTTCACCATCTTCCATTTTCAGGTTCACAAATCTACACTTTGCCGCTATTCTTTTGTCAATTTCACTTTTTCATTCCCTTCATACATGTCTTCCAACTTCTTCCAGACTTCATATGTAGTATCCAAAGAATTAACCTTGATTCACTCATTTTTAGATAGACCACTACAAATCACATACTTCACCCTCTCATTTTCTTCATAAGCAGAGATCTCATCTGTAGTATTAACACCACCAGATGGAAGTGTATACTTATTCTCAACAACCTTCTAGGTCTTGAAACCAAGAGAGATAATATATCCTCTCATATGTCCTTTCCAATCTTTGTAGTCAGTTCCATCAAACATCTACTTGTGTGCCATCAGATCTTCCTTAAGTGGTTAAGCTCAATAACAAGGAACCACAAGCTCTGATACCAGTTGTTAAATAGGCGTAGGACAATTGAGAGGGGGGGTGAATCAATTGTCACACAAATTCAAACTTAAAACTTTATCACTTATCAAATCTTCAACCACACTATTGTGTTATTAAATATGAGCATGAAACACAGATAACAAAAAGTAAATCAACATAATGAACACCAGATTTTTACGTGGAAAACCCAATAAGGGAAAAACCACGGTGAGGGTTAACTCACAATATAAAGATTATAAACTGAATACAAAGGCTCACTGCCCAAAAGAGGGCTCACTATCCAAGTACAAAGGCTCACTGCCTACAAAAGACTCACTGTCCAACAGGGAGGCTTATTTCCTACATATACAAAAGAGAACAAAAGATCCACCACAACAATTAAAGCACATTCGTAGGATTATAGAAACCTTTAATTCACTACCTTCAACACATTGAAAAATTGCTCTCACAACTCACTCACACTCACTTCTGCTCTTATGATTTATGGTACACTTTCATCACTTTGCATCACTATGTCATACAATTCTTCACAACTCTCCTCGCTTTTATACCGCTCACAACCTTATAAACATTTACCAAGGTCGGCCATAATACATCGTTTCATAAATTCAAAATAGGTTAGCAACTCTAAATTTTTGTGGTGGGAAGGAATAAGAGTGGACCAATAAAAACATAAAAATAATATTTTTGAGTCTTCTACACGCTTCCTCAATTTAAATTTTATTCTTTGAATGAAGTGTAAGCACTAGGTCGGCCAAACCTAATGAAAACACAAATTATCAATGATGCACATGCTTCCCAACATAAAGACAACACGCAGATGACACAACACGCTTTATTATGCACGAGAATACATCTCAAAATCTTCCAAATACATCTACAGCAAAAACAACAAGCTTCAAGCACCGAACTCTTTCACTAGTCTGTTTGGTCTATGTAGACACACACAAAAATTCTAAAACATGATTTTCGGATCACCGAATTCCAAACCTCTTCACCAGAGCATAGGAAATACCTTCAAAAGACATCTCCCAAATCTGCACAATATGAAACAAAACAGTGGAGAAATGTGGAGCAAACATATTTCTCCCAGTCCACAGAACACTGACACTACCGGTAGAACACATATACCGGTGGACACAACTTCTATGTACCAGCTCACCAAAAACTAAAACTAAAACTATATCATCATTAGATCATTATCAACATGTCTCCAAATCCATGTAAGGATAGGATCAACACAGGAGAAATGTAGAGCACATACTTGAGCACACACTGAACACTTCTAACACTCTGACTTATTTTCTTCATTAATTTTCTTAAAAACACTTGGAAACTCATCAAATCAATGCCATAAAGATAGCTCCATGTACTCACAACATCTGAACAACATCTCAACCATACATGTAGAATCTGCAACATACTAAAGAGTGTTGACATCAATGACAACACTAATGACAACACCACCAAACTAGCTCATATCTGCAACACACCTAATGTAGCTTTAGGAGAAAGAATCAAGAAATATGTTGGGTACTCCCAAGAGTCTAGAGTTACCATAAGATCCTCTATTATACCATCAAGTTTAACAGTGGAACTATCAGCAAGCTACAGGATAGTAAGAGTGGGTCTCATGCTTGCAACATTTAGTTATTGCAGGATGTCCTTAGTCATCACATTTATTGTTGCTCCCAAATCAATCAGAGCATTCTTTATTTGAATCCTATTTATAACAACTCCTACCATAGGACTACTTGGGTCATTGTATTTGGGAACAATCACTTTCCCAAGCATGATGTCAGCCAGCTGTCCCACCACATGAACTGTAGTGGGGTCTTTCTTCTTCCTGCTTGGCTTCTTGAGGCATGCTTCCTTAATTGCTTTTCTGTATATGGGAACATCTTTTATGGCCTAAAATAAAGGTATCTTGACACATATATGCGTCAACTGATTTAGAATGTCAAAGGTTGTTTCCTCCTTCTCTTTCTTTTGTTTAACAATTTCCAACCTTTTAGGAAATGGTGGTTCTTATTCAGTCTGTTGGACTGGGACTTGTTCAAGATTTTTAGGTATACTTGGCTAAATGGGGGCATTCAGATGCTCCTCCTCTTCTACAGGAAGCTTGGTGATGATAAGAGTGGAAGGAGCTGACAAAGTGGTTCCTAAATGCAAGTGGATGTCACTTACACTCACAGTATATGTAGGAAATTGATTTGAATCAGTATAATAGATTGGCTACTGCTGTGGTTTATTATTTGGGTTAGGTGTAGGCTGAGTTGGTATCTGAGTAGGTCTAGGTGTGTTTGAACTTGAGCTAGTAGGAGGAGGCATTATAGTAGGTTGTTGAGGTTGAGAAGGTGGTTGCATGTAACTGGTTGTCTAGTTTGGCCATTGTTGTCTTCCCTTCCATTGAGATGTTTGTTGTCAGTTTCCTAGAGGTGGCTACCAATTCCCCTGAGGTTGTTGCCATTAGGGTGGAGAGTTTTGATGATTTGGCTAGGTATTTGGAGGGTTATTCTAGGGTTGTGGTGGGTATACTCCATAGTTGGATGGATGCGAGAGTTTCCATTGGTTACCAGATGCATAAAAGTTAAATAAGACCCAACAAAAGATAATAGATTTGGTGGCATACCTCATCTTGGAGCCCATGGACTTCTTTGTGCAATGTAGTAGACTTGATCTGTCTTCACCCTAGATTGGCTTGAACTCAGGTGGGATCTGCTTACTGTTAATGTTAGCTACCATCTTGCATTTGCAGTCCTTCTTTTGTCTATAATGAGTGTAATATTCTGCCAACATTGCCTTTGCCTCCTCATGTTTTTTCTTAGCTTGAAGTGTATCCAGTTGAGTAGCTAGATTGTTTATAATGTCTTGTTTGAAGTCTGCCAACAAGTGAGTAATCTCCATCCTTGAAACTCCATTGGTAAATGACTTACCCATTGAGGATTGGTAAGCTCTCCCTTTCTTTGAAGCTACCCTAGAATAGTTCTGACATAGCTTCTTAATATCTTCCCAAGGAGCTTGGGTGATATCTCCTCCTCCCATTAGGTCTAAAGCCTCAATGCAACTCTCATTAATCCCTCTCAAGAAGAGCAACTTTTGGGACTCTTCACAATTGAGTGTATGATGTGGAGATTTTTGCAGGAAAAATAGAAACCTTGAAATGAAGTCCTCCAGACTCTCATCTTCCTTCTGCTACATCCTAAAGATGTCATCTCCTCTCATGTCACTACCCTTACAATATTTCTTGTACTTCTTAAGGAACTTTGTTTTCATGTCATCCCAATTCTCCATAGTATTTCTTCCTAGGCTCATAAACCATCTTAATGCAACCTTTTTCAAGGTGGTAGGAAATAGCTTAAGCCTATGAGCATCAGTGGTATAGTCATAGCTTTTGCAGAGGATATCAAACTCAAACAAGAAAGTATCAGGGTCTTCTGTGACAAGTTAATAGAACTTAGGAAGGACTGAAGCAAGGATATTTTTGAGGTTGTCAACTTCATTCTGATGAGCAATGGGGAATGGAAAAGCTGGCTGGTTAGGTCTGTTTCTATTTGCATCACCTATACCTGCCTGATGGAGTTCCAAAGAAAATGGGTTCTTAATCAGATTTTGATCTTTAGAGGAAGTTTTAGAATTGCTCAATTTGGGAAATGTATCAACAAAAGGGTGTGGCTCTTCTTCTTCTTCTTCTCCTGACAGATTTGGAAGCTCTTCTAGCTGAAATGGATTAGGATCATTAGGAAGGAATCTCCCATAAGCATCTCTTCTCCTTCCTTTATGCATGCGATATCAACTCAGTATCAGCCAACTCACACAAAGAATTGGTGAAAGAATAGGGGGGTCATTACCTCTTAAATGATGGGTATACTAAGAACAAACTTTCAGAAATACTACAACAAGAAAGAAACTATCAATGACTCCAAAGAACTCCCTAGTTTGATACCATCCTCGACAATGGCGCCAAAAATGTTGGCATCCTACAATGACTTAACAACTGAGCCCTTCAAGCTGTGATTCAGAGATTGGAAATCTGATCTGAATAGCTATCTAATCATCATGAAGGTTCATTTAATTGTCAACCCAGGGATGTAGACTTGAAATGGGTTAGCACAATATGTGCACTAAGAATCCATAGTAGCCATATTCATCCTACAACTAAGAAAGACATAATGCTAAAAGTAAATTGCTTAGAAAGACGTAACATAAGTATTGAACATCAACCAACAACTATTCTAAGCTAAGTGCATAACATAAATGAAAATTTGAGCAAACGGACATAAAACTACTCTGTCTATAGGAACAGTCACATAATGGAATTCTAGTGGCTACAAGAACAAACAGTTGTCAGATTCATAACTATTTGTTGAACAAAAAAGTAATAACTAAGCTAAAGGATGGAATGCTCACCAAGTGGGCCCCCTTGGATGAGTATCCCTTAAGACAAACTCATATGCAACGAACTTATAACTTCATTGTATTCATTGAAAAGCATGATTACAATGGAGCAACATAACTGTATTACTAAAAAATTAAGAATGCAAGTACAACATCAAATCAATCAACCTTCTGAGAAGGAGCATTTGAGTCTTATTTATAGAAGGAAAAACTAAGAACTAACTACCTAGCAAGGTGGTCAACTCCAACAGATTAGTAGGATGCTACTTTAGGGAAAGCATAGAAAGTGGAAATGAGGTTATGCATGCGTGGAATCTAGTCAATCCAATTTGCCTTAACACAGATTTAGCATAACAATAGCTCCTATATTCGCTTAACAAACTATTATGACCATTTACAAGATTGTTACAATCTTTGATTTGAACTAGGAATTTCCCTCCATTGAGAGTCATCCCTCCATTGACCTTTGAATGATCACCTTTTTGACATTTATGGCAAACGACCAGCTAGAAAAATCTTCCTCAATTTTGTAGGTTCCAATTATATCTGCATGACAACATTAGTACGCACAACAATTGCATATCTATAACTATCTTAAAGTAACACTCATTAATCCACATGTAAAATTAACATAGATAGTTCACATAGCATGTTAATGTCATCTAAAAGTTACAAAGATAAGATTATACCCAATGTCTATGGTTTTGAGGAAATAACATGAAAAGGTATCATCCAAGTATCAAAGTCTATGACAACAACAACAAATGGATAATAAACTCTATCAAAATTGAGCCATAAATTGGACTCATCACAATCCATCCTTTGAAACTGACCCTTGTCAAGAACTTGATCCAAAGCATGTCGAAAGCAATTCCAAAATCATTCAAAATCAAGAATTTGTATCTTCAAGATACTACAATGATCTAATGGACACTCTCCTATCTATACAAGATGTCACAAATGATGATCATATCCATATAGCACATATTCCTCCATTTACCCATGAGATGCTTACTCCTAATGGACATGTAGATGATCTTCATTCAAAACAAGAGTCTCATACTCTTGATATCATTACCAAGGGACAAGAGTCTCCTACTCTTAACATTTTTACACATGATCAAGATACAGAAAAATCTAGAGACATATCAGAAATGGGTCATGAAGAGGGCTTCTACAGAAGTTGTGAATCAAGAACATCTTGTGAAGGCATATCAAAAATTAATCATAAGGAATACTTTTACGGGGAAGGTGAATCATCGACACCTCTTGAAGAAGCATTAAAATTTGATATTCCACAAGATCAAGCCAAAGATATCAATTAGAAAGTTATCCTACACATGGAGGATCCTATCACTTATAAACTTGGATCACTTACCTTTTTATGGGCAAGCTATCTTATCAATGAAGAAGTTATCACCTTTGAAGATCCACGATAGAGCAGAGAAGGATTAACACCTTGTTTCCAAGGTAAATCATATCGTATTGCAAATAAAATGTTTCAACAGATGAAATATCAAGGCAGAGGATTAGGCCTACATGAAGAAGGTATCCTAGAACCACTGTAGATTATTGGAAATCCTAAGCATCAAGGTCTTGGTTATTCAAAAATTAAGGGATCTAAAAATATCAGTGATACCTCTATAATACTGGGAGCAGTTTTATCTAGTGCAAACATCAACATAGGGAGCACGAAGAATCCTCGTGATGAAATTGATGCCAATACAACAACCAACTATGTCATGAATCTTCATCTACCCATCACCCCATCAATGAATGGGGACCAACATCAAAAGAAGTATTTGAATCAAAGCCTAAAGAACGTCATCAAAGCAAAAAAGTTGAGCAGCATAATGGACAAATCAAATACACATGGATACTAAAGAATATAAAGAAATATTATCCCTATCAAACTCCATCAGTCAAAGAAACTATGGGGAAAAATAAAAAAGGGAAAAGTATTCATCAAAGATGTCCACAAAGGAAAAAACAGGCTTCTCAAGCAACGTACAAAGTATATCAAGTAGTTGGTCCTAATTCCACGCACACTTTCGTATCCAACCATTATTGCTCATCTTCCCAAGTTTGGAGGGTCAAAGGTTCCAAACTGTCAACCAATCCATCTTCTATTCATAAACATACTCCACCATCCACTCCTCCATGCATGATATCTAATTCTCATATTGACCATGTATTGGCAGCAACCCTTCATCATAAGGATTTAGAAGGCACTCTATTGCGATGTGCGCATAAAGACAGAGTTAACTTCGATATCAACAAAGTATACTAGGAATCTCAAAAGTTGTATTCAAGTACACGTATCTTGGAAAAGCAGCTTCTTCAAGCAGGATATCAGTGGCACATTATGAAAAGAGCATCTACATGAACACCACAAGGTGGTTCAACATGAGCTTAAAATCTTTCAAATAAATAAAAAAAATAGAAAAATCATGAAAATAGTAAAGATAAAAAAATCGTCCTCTAGTGAAAACCATTATGGTGGCGCTTTGGACAGGTACCATGATGAAAACCTAGAAAACATGCATCATGTGTAGAATTGAGCATCTACATGCGCTAGTTCAGGTGAAAGCATCTCATCCCATCCATCTTATCCATAATAAATCCATTCATCCATGAACCATTTATCCAACCCATTACCATCTATCTACATCATCTTGATCTTGGTGAAAGGTTGGTGCACACTTTACACTTGCTTATGGTAAACATCTTGACATGAGTCATTTTCATTGATCTTATCCTACCCAACATTATATGAGCCATGAAGCATTATCCAAATGAGCATCCTTTGTTCAAACACCTTATCTTTTAACAAGATAATACTTGGCACTCTTTGCGTTTTTACTAGATCCATCCATCCACACACCCATCCAGGCATCAATCCATGTCATTTCAAACATTGCTAGACACTGGGGGCAGATATTTACATCTTTCTTTGGAAATAAATTTTGATTTATTTTCCAACTTATGTGGTGATCCGAACATTGGCAAATGTGAAATCAAATTGGTCAAAGCATTTGTAAGCAAAAAAATCCAAATCACTAGCCTATGACATATTTTGACAAGAAGATGTTCCTTAGCAAGCTTTATCTTCCATTGAACATCAATCCAAACAATCAAATATCAGTTGCATCTAATTTACACCTCAACGTCACATCAAATCATTCAAACAAATCTTGTTCCAAATCAAGCTTCACAATCCTGATCAATCAAATCCAATCAATCCATAATCATTTCGGGATATCCTTCTCAATCCTCATGTTGCTTAACACCGTCCTTGCATTGTTGTCTATCCTCAACAATGTTATCATCAATCAAATCCAATCAATCCCTCATCATCTTGGGATATCCATCCTAATCCCTGTGTTGCTTAACACTATCCATGCATTGTTGTGTATCCTCAACAATGTTATCATCATCAATCCATCAATCAACCTTAGCTTGGTTTTCAACAAAATCCCAAAATAGAGCATTGATATCATCACACATATCCATATCCAAATCGTCAAAATCATGTGAAAAAACCAAAAACATATCAAAATATCAAAACAGGTTAAAAAGTCAAAATATGTCAAAAACATGCTATCTAAACTATGTCATCTTTGAGCTTAAACGTAGGCAAGGCTAATCTTTGATCAGCCCCTGAGACATAAAATCCAAAAACATTCATAAAATCTCATAAAACCTAAAAACATTTGAAATTTTGGAAAATCAAAACATTTGTAAAATCTCGAAAAAACCCAAAAACATTAAAAACATAAAAATATTTGAAAAACAATCCATCCATCCCATTTCACATTCACTCGCAATAAACATTCGTTCATAATAAATCAATCGTCACCTTCATCCTTTGGTGAAACAAACAGAAGCAACCACAACAATCAACAAAAGCAAACTTCAAACATAAAATCAAAATCAAAACAACAAAATTTTAAATGCAAAATCAAACTCTTGATAATTCACAAACATGTCAATCAACTTTATACCAATAGCCTTTCGAACAACCTATCAACTTGCTACCATCCACTAACATGTCTTAGGATGCATCCTTCCTACAATGGGCATTATCTTTGGCAATCACTTTGGAAACTTATCCTAAGAAAAATAAATCCCTTTGGCTAGAGGTATGAAGAACATTGGCTTGTTTGTTCACTTGATCTTTTTTTTGATTTATCTTATTGTGCTCATTCCAATGACCTCTCGATGATGTCTATCAAAATTATTTAGATAGAAAGGAATGAGGCATTGATCATTATCTTTCATTTGTTGCGCTTGTTGGATGTTCTTGTAATATAACTTGGTGAATACTTGCTTTGTTAGGTATGTATGGAAGGTGTTTTGGGTAGCTTGTTGACTATTACATTGTTAGGTTTTGTCTTTCCATGTTTTGGTCCAAGATATTTGAAATATTTGAAGTACATCCTAGTAAGGTTTCTGTATGTCAGGTGTGAATAAGAATACTCCTATTTGATTGTCGAGTCAAAGTCCATCACACTAGGTACAACGCCATCCTAGTTCTTTATACCTTGATGCATCGTATCTATATGTGTTATCAAACATAAGGTAAGTAAGCTCTTTTAAAATCCCAATATCTGATACGTGAAAAATCATCATCATTCATCATCATATCTAATAAAGTCTCAACGACTCGTAGACTTGTTGGATTTCTGCATCTTCTCAAAATTAAGGGTTGATCCCTCTCTTCCTTCTATCCTCTTTCACGCTAACATGCTATCATGACATGCATCCATCCTGCATATTCATACATAACATCATCCATCTCATCCATCTCACATGCATTGCATTACCATTTAAGTTGTTTAGGATAATATAGATTTGTTATTCTAAGCATCTTAATCCATCTCATTTGTATCATTATCATAACCATCCATACGTCCATCTTGAACCTCTTTGTCATGAGATCAACCCTCAAATCGAACTTTTTGCTCGATCTCTCGAGGGGCAGTGTACCAGTATACTTCTTTCTGTTGGAGCAATAAAAAAAATAAAGAATTTTTTGAATTTTGATCTCAACAAGGTTATTCTTTGAACCAATGCAACCAGTACATTGCTTCAAAGAGGGGCAAAATGTAGACACTCGAAATACCCTGATCAACATCATGCATTTGATTGATTAACTAACTTCGATTCTTCCTTGATCATTTCTTTACTAACCAATTAATTGAATAAACTTTATTTAATTAATTCATCAAAATTCCTCTTTGATTAAATAAAATAACTTTATTCAATTAAATCCTAATGTCCTCTCTTTGATTAAATAAAATAACTTTATTTAATGTTCTTCATTTAATTGAATAAATCAAATTTATTTAATTAAATTACTAATTTCCCAACTATCCTCTCATTTGATTTAAATAAATCTAAATATCTAAACCAAATGTCAAATCAACTAATTCCATCTAAGTTAATTAATCACAAATTAATTAACTCCCAAATTCTCCATTCCTCTAACTTTTGCAAGTTGCACATGTAAATCAATTTATTTGATTTATTAATTCCTCATTTTTTCATTCAAATATGGCATATTCTTTTGAATATTCCACCTATTTGAATTCTCCCTCCCAAAGGACTTTTGTCCTCCAACTTGGCATTAAAATCTCTTACATGTCCTCTCCTTGAGCCAACTTGGCATTAACTCCTCTTACAACTCTTCTTACACAAGCCATCTTTTGAATTTCAAATTTCACCTACATGCATTTAACATGCACATTGTTCAAAATGTGCTCCACTCTCTTTCATTAACATGTTGACAAGTGGCACAATGCCATTGGTCCATTTTTAATCCCACATTCATCCCATTCTTCAATCTTCAATCCTTCTTCCTTATAAATAGAGGCCTTCTCTATTGATTTGAGAGACACAACTTTAAGCAAGGTTATTATCCACAAGTTTATGCAAGTTCATCCACATTTCATCCAAGTTATCATATAATTCATCATCCATAGCTAGGTTATTTTCATTTTACATCAAAGTCATCTTGTTCATCATACATCCATCATCAAGCTTATCAAGGGATTGGGAAAGGGCTTCTTTCCACATCAAAGAAGCACCAATCCCCCTATGGGATGTTAGTTTGAGCATTAAAATAGAGTTTCATTTGTGATTTTTTTACATAGTTTAAGATATTTTGCTTTGTTTCCATATTCATATGTTTAAAGAATTTCATAGGGAATGTTTGGTTTACACTTGTTTATTGACTAATGATCACTTGTTTGTTCATGTTTGAGTAGGTCTAAGCTAAGCATTCACAAGGCCAAATCATGATATATATTTGTGATTGTCTTCTTAAGCCACATATTACTCTTGTTGCCCATGTATGAAGAGTTTGTAATCTGCAAAATAATGAGCAACCATTAAGTCGATGTATGGTGAAAGACTAAGTCGATGCCTTTTGTGGAAACACCATGGACTTAGTAAACTCTAAATGCCATGTCATTAAGCATATATCAACATCTGTAAAAGGCATGTAAGGTAATGAATAACAATTCGACGACTTTGTCAAACTGATTTATTAAGTGAATTGACTCATACTAAGACTTAGTCAATGCAAGCTTGGTGTTGCATATTTGATATTGACTGTTTCAGATATGATGAAAATAGTGCCAACTCTATAGGAGGATATTGATGCTTTGGAACTACTTTTGAATCCTATTATTTGTAGATATCCATTATGGATGCAAGTCGAATTCAATCATGTGATGATTTGAATTAGTCTTATATTGTTGTAAATCCACAAGTCAATCTGTAGTTTTGTTTAGCTGACTAAGAGCTGATATATGCACCACCTTTTAGTTGTGGTACATGTGTTGTTTTGCATGCTAATTACTGTCAGAACTCATGCCTAAACTATAGGCCGAGTAGTCTCCAAATTGCTAAAAAATAGTGGAGCTAGTTCACTTGTTTGGGACACATTCCTTGAGCAAGTTTCTGCATTTTATTTACGTTCCTATTAGCATTATTCTACTTAATACAGTGAGTGAGATCTTTGAGCATTAGAGAGAGTATATCATTATTTTGAGAGAAGTATTTTCCAACTTGTGAGTTAGAGGTTATTGTGACTTTGTTGGAGGGATTGATACCAAGCTAGCCATTGTTTTGGAAGTGTTGTGTTTATAGCCAACTAATTGGAAAGATTATCACAGGCATGGGAATAATCTTTCTTTCTTTGTATTAGATTTGAAAGATTTATTTCTTGTTTGTTTTGAAGTCCATTATGGTTACTTGCATTTAGAGAAAAATATTGTTTACTTTGAACGAAAGTAGAAGTTTCATATTCTAATTGTGAAATGCTTGTAATTACTCCGTAATAGGAGGATTATGTTTATCATAAGCATTACATACTAGATATGAATAAACATGGGAAGCATAAGACTCATTCATAGCTTAAACCCTTTTAGTCGAAGAGGTGATACTCTCGAACGAAATCATCTATTATTATGACAATTCTTTGATTCAGGCCATGCATAGTGTTTGTATTTACTCCATGATAGGAGGGATGTTTTTCATGGGTAGTAATATTATACTATATATGATTAAACATGGGTAGCCTAAGAAATACTCGTAGTTAGATATTTGATTATGCTAGATGGCTAGTAGGTTACTCTTGGGATTGTTGTCCAATGAAGGGAGCGAACTAGTACTTTGCTTAATGAGTTGTGTTACCTTAGGTTTGTGTTAAAGAGATAGGTTATCTTGGGGATTAAGCTTACCCATGGAGAGGGATTACCTAAGCATAGATATAATGGCCTTAAGTCAAAATGAGTTTTCTATAGTGTAAGTGAATGGTAGACCTTCACTCGAAGTATTGAGTGAGAACACTTTGGCCAAAGTAGTGTGATTGCTCAAGGCTCCATTGTCAAATCACCATGTCAATTTAAATGCATGAGGGTTACCTAGTGTAGGGTTATAAATCCTAATCATGTAGGGCACAACACTAAGCTCAGTGTGGTATGTCGTACGGGGTTACCCAACCAATCTCTTCATCGAAGGGTAGGGTTATCTATCATTAATAGATGTGCGGGGGACCGCATATGAGTTTGTGGTAGGCAGAAAAGTGCTTGAGTGATGCTTCTCCTCCTCAACAGGCGACAAAAGACCAAGGTTTTGAAAGGAAGATTCTTGGACCATCTATATCTTATGCTCTGAAGCTCAGTGGAGCTATGTATGTATCTTGCAACCATTTTTATGGGATGATGTAATCTTGAATGATATACTTGAGTTCATTCAATATGATATCTATGTTTTGGGAAGATTTGTAAAATTACTTTGGGATGCAATGACAAATTAGAATTTGTCTTATTTCAATTATGCATGTAGTTTACATTATGGAAAGAAAAATTTTTATTGCTATGTCACCGAGGTTGTTACATGTGGTATCAAAGCTACCAGGTTCAACACTAAAACATATGAGCTCATTACACAAAGAATGTGTGAACCTTTTCAGAAGATAATGATAGAAAATTTATTATGCCAAAATGGCAAGAGAAAAGAACTGAGGGAAAAGAGAAAAGAAGATGAGATTCCTAGAAACTTGTTTAAGTTTGGGACTAGTTAAGATTCGTCATTGGAGTGAAAACTCCTAAACCAACAACTTTTTATTATATCCCCTTGGATTGCGAAAGATTATGCAATCGGGTTATGTAGGAAGGTTAGGAAGAATAACCAATATATACCTTCATCCTATGAAATAGATATGAAACTCTAAGGGATAAAGAAGATTGAGAGAATCTCCCTTATTGATAGCAACCTATACCTTCAAAGAGTCCAAGATTCTTGGATTTAGGAAGAATACTACGAATCTGTGAGTATGCATTGTTGGCATCATATGGATCGAAGTAGAAAGTCAATGAAGGAGGTATCTAATAGGTTGGAGAACTCTTGACTTGAATCTAATTTTTGTGTAAGGCTAGGAACTTGTATGAAAAGAGATAGTACCTTAGGAATAAGGGAAAAAACCATAATGGTTAGAAAAGAAGTAATCAATGAAGTGGACATGGTTCCACTGACCAAAATTGAAGAGAATAATTTGGAGTTTTGATTAAGATGAGAAAAAAAACCAAGCAACCTTAGAATGTTTAAGGTTACAATGAACCAAGAGTTGGCACAAAGTCACTTGGAAAGGTGAGTGTGACAAAGAAGTTTGAAAAGGTAAACGTATTGATCTAACAAAGGTTTGGATAGTACATAGATTGGTTGGAGTATAAGTAGAACTCATCAACATGTCAACAAAAACCAAAATATGTTTAGAGGTTCCAAAAGGAAATGGAATACAGTGTGACATTATGTGTCAAATCAATAGAAGTTGTAAGGAAACAATGCTCTAAGTTGAAAAGTACATCAATAAAAAAGGCTTGTGAGCATGGATATTCCTCCACCAAAAGGATATTGGAAAGAGAATTGGAATAATATAGAACCTCTTACCTTGTAAGGTTGCTAGTTATTCAATAGATCTTTTATTAACCATCCAATTATTGAATCTATGAGATAGAAATCCATGACGAATCTAACTTTGGGAAAAAGTATATTCAAGGTATGTCATTGAGGCAAGAAAAAGGCAATAGAAAGCCAACAACATGGAATGGAAAATCATTTCATGAAAGTAAATATTTGCTAGGAGTTCAACTTTGAGTCAAACAAATTTCGTGGAAACACTAAGGGGGGAAGGAAGAGAGTGGATTGACTTGGATTAAGTACCCCACCCAATAAAAAATGTGGATATGTTTTTGATTTGGAAGAAATTTTAACTTCTTATTAAGTCATGTATACCATGACCACAAGGATAAGATATGGGAATTTTTTTGGAGAAAGATAAACGAAAAGGTTAAGAATTATGACCTATTATCATTCCATACCTTATATTTATTTTATTGGAAGATCAAATGACATTATCATTGATTCCTTAGAAAAGGATAGGTGAATAATTTGATCATGAAAGGGAAGATCATTGCCTATGGGATTGGCAAGGGAAGATCTAGATTACTCGTGATTTGTAAGAAAATGTCTTACTACTCCTATTACCTTACGGGGAATATCTATTGTTGATATATTCTTAGATAGTTAGACTATGTGTATAGTGTGAGATATGTCAATGTCGTGAAGCGACTTGGCACTATTACCTAACTATGATAGAAAACCTTGGGGATGATAAGGTTTAGCTATAAATCCATAGAGAAGGTATGTAAGATACAGTGTGATGATATGTGAACCACATCAAAATAAATTTACTAGAATTATTATTTGATCATACCTTATACTCAAATGAAACCCTAGGTTTGGAATAACCTATTTGGGATGAGAAGTTCATTTGATTAAAGAGAGAAACCTTAGGTTAAGTTTTACCTATTGGGTTGGAATATGTATTGGACTACTCATTGACACCAATAGGTTGGGAATAACTTATTTGGTTGGGTTGTACTTTTGGTCTTGATTGGAAACTTATTTGATTAAAGAGAGAAACCTTAGGTTAAGTTTTACCTATTGGGTTGGAATATGTATTAGACTACTCATTGACACCAATAGGTTGGGTTGTACTTTTGGTCTTGATTGGAAAATATAGAGTTGGAGTAATCTATAACATCGAACTAGTCATTAATTGATGACTTTATCCTAGGATTAGGGTATAACGAGGTTGGGACTCACCTATGTGATTAAGTGAATTAATTGAGTTAACGAGAAATTTTTTTGCTTAGTAGTTAAGTATGTAATTAAATTTGATATCTTCTAAGAACTAACATGATTGAACAGGGATTAATACTTGAAATTAGTACCAATTCTTATTGGGAAAATTAGATTGAGTTGAAAGATGGACTACATCTTTGAAAATAATCCGAGGATAGAAGAAATCCATGGTATGTGTGTGTGTGTGTGTGTGTGTGAAATCTGGAAATGTTAGTAAATCAATACAAACCTTAATGAAACAAATTATATTAAAGATTCAAAGCAAAGAAGCTACTCTAAATTGCAATTTAACAAATGTTTTAAGAATGTCTCATTGTCCTCTATTCTTAAAGATTCCTTTAACCCTTTGGCCCTCACATTTCTATGTGCACAAAGGCTATTAGAATGACACTTAAGAAATGAGATTAGTATTCAACATGCAAGCCAACTGAGTTCCTACATGAAACTATGCGATGGAAAGGATAATGGATACTATGATGAACAAATGATGGTGTTAGATGATTCGAGGTAGATACTATGGTATTGAGATGGGATGATTCTACATATGCTCAAATGAAAACTATGGAAAACTAAGATGATACTCTATATGCTCAAATTCTAACTACATAAATGCTAATCTAAAATGCAACTATGATGCAAAGGATGACATAAAATGTAACTATGAAGCAAAGCATTACTCTAAGATCTAACTATGATGCAAAACATGATATAAAATGTAACTATAAGACTCTAAAATGCTCCCAAGTTCAAATTATATTCCTGCATGATAACTCTATTAGAAAGTGGATGCAAAATACAATGCCAAAGGGTTGTATTTATAGCCTTTTCCAAGCATTTGGTGAGGTGGCAATGATCAACGGTCCAAATTCGAACAAGAAGAATGAACGGTGGAGATGGAGAGAATCAAGATGTTGTCCCCTTGACCAAAGACAACATGCCATTTGGATGGAGGAATCTCTTGACCAATGGGCAACATGCCAAATGGATGGAAGACTTGAGTGTGGGAAGAAAAGACCATGTGTTTGAAATTTTGTGGAAGTGTGTGAGGAATAAGCCATGTGCTTTAAAAATTGGTTGAAGATAATTCTAATTAAAAATTAGAATTATTTAAAATTTCATGTGACCTTGGTGAGGTGGCACAAAAAGTTGTAGACATGTGCTTAAATTCCTAATCGAGATTAGTGAAGATTGATTAAATAAAACAAGTTTATGGAAATTTGTTTATTTAATTAATTTAGAAGAATATGATTTTAGATTTGGAGAATTTAGAAAATGAACAATATAAATAAATTGAGAATTTATTTATATGTAGTTGAAATATTAATTAAATAACTAGTATTTAATTAATCAAATGCCATGACCGATTTTAGGTGTATACATTTTGCTCCTCTTTGAAGTAATGTGTTTACACGTTGCTTCAAAGAAAAATTTGATACCAATGCTAAGAAAAAAAAAAGTCGATGCCCCAGACGTTGATTTATAGATATTGACGGATATATGCCCCCTCGGGAAATAAATCAGTGAATTTTGGAATTTTTCAATTTTTTTGATGATTTTACGATGATTTGATAGTGATCTCAAAATTTACGTGTCTGAAACGATTTATCACCCAAAAAATGATGTAGAAGTCAATAGGTGATGAGCTAATTAATTAAAGACCCCCTTGAAAAATAAAAATAAAATAACCCCATAACATATCCCTTAATTAACCTTTAAAAGGTTAAAAATTTGGTTAGAGAGGTCATTTGTGCATTTTGCAAATTTGAAAACTTTGTGAGTGAGAGTGTTTGAGAATTTTGGAGTAGAAATGGTGATCCCCTACCACATGCACCGATTTGAGCAAGTCATGCGGCACAACTGCCCAGCAATGTATGGACCTTCGATGAGTACCCCGAAAACCATCTTGTATTTCGTGTATTGAATTTCTCGCTTATTTTTCTTTGAATATGGATTTTCAAATGTTTTAGCGCATTAGGATGCTGAAATAGTGCATAGATAATATGTTATAGCGCATAGATTAGATTGGCGCTTAGGGTGTCTGAAGTAGCGCATAGGATAAAGTAGCGCATTAGGGACCCGAAGTGGCGCATTCATAAACTATTGTAGCGCATATGGCCATTAGATTAGCACATAGATTAAATAGAATAGCGCATCAAGCAGTTTGGCACTTTGGGACTTTGTTCCAATGCATCAATGAAATGTTTCGGCGCATAGAGTAGATTGGCGCATTGAAGGTCTGTTTTAGCGCATTAATGAATTTCTCTAGCACTTTGGGTTTTTTAGCACATAGAAAGAATATTCTAGCACATTGGTGAAGTTTGATGATTTTCTTGATTGAACTCATTGGTATCAATGATGTTTGATTGCGTTAGCTTGTGATTTGATGATGATTGATGATCTTGATAGGTTAGATATTCATTGATCTCATGAGAGTCGAGATTCAATGATAGGATGATGATAATTGACCTCATGATAGGCAAGGATCAATTATAGTTTGATTGATCTGATAAACTTCATGATAGGCAAGGTTGAATGGATTGATGAACCTCATGATAGGTGAGGTTAAGATTGATTTGATAAACCTCATGACAGGCAAGGTTGATTGCTTGATTTGATGAACCTCATGATAGGCAAGGCTAAAATTAATTTTGATGAAAACTAGATTTGATCAAAGTTTCACCAGAGTTGAAATTAGATTAATAGGTTGATTGATTTTGATTGAGTGATGTTGGTTGATTGATTGACTGATTTGTAATTTTGTGATGATAGGAGCCTCTGACTAGTTTACAGATCAGAGATTTGTTCCCGAGGACATGGGAGTTGATTCGACATTTGACACATATGTTTATTAGATTCTGCGAATTCCAGTGGTTGGAGAGCTGGTTACATATGACACACAGGAGTAGGGTAGGACCGATGCACCATGTCGAGTTTTTTAGGATGAGCATAAATGTGGATATGAGATTCCTTGGAGGGAGATGGTTGATTCATACGCCACATTGCCTTCTGTATTGGCTAGTTTCATTGGAGGGTTCCTTTGTCCTGATCGTAGGTCAAAGGGGCTCTCAGTTGGATGGGGCAGGATCTTAGAGAGTATGATCGTACATGGGACTAGATATGCGTGGGGTTGTTGTATGCTCATACATCTTTACCATGATCTACACCAGGTGGTCTACCTACACGGTGCCAGTCTATTAGCAAGAATCACATTGCTCTAGGTTTGGGCCTGGGAGCATATAGCGATCAGTCAGCCGATAAGAGACAGACAGAGGCTAGCCCTGAGGCCCTATGTTCATATCTATGCAGGTTGACTTATCAACCTAGGCTAGGTAAGTTGGAGCAATGGAGGAGGGCACTTGATGATCTGAAGGTTGTGAGGAGACCCTATGTTGATTGTGAGTTGTGGCCCGAGGATGACATGGAGATGTTGTATTTGTTTCAGGGGATGTATTTGATTGACCAGACTCGCTTCATCATTGAGAGGTTCATGTTTTTGAGAGTTTTAAGACAATATGGTCAAGTATAGCCCATGCCATAGGGGGTAGCCCATTATGCACGACGGCGACAGGATGCGACAAAGTGGGGGCCGTGTTTATCTTATGATGTAGCAGTTGGGCACTTTTAGGCGTTACCAGCTATCATTTGGGAGGTGCATCCAAAGATTACTGATGTGCCAATATTAGAGGATTATGTCATGTATATGCTCACACACCCCTTTCCACGGATCACTATTCTAGATGAGCTTGCACCATTGCTAGTAGAGGCGGAGGCAGGAGGGCATGGTTGGAGGCGACAGAGAGAGGAGGCTGAGGAGGAGCAGGGAGAGGAGGAGGAGAGTAGTGATGGCAGCGAGAGTGAGGAGAGTAGTGATGATGGGGATGATGAGGAGAGTGATGGGGGAGATGAAGGTGGACCAAGACCAGGTCTTGATGTGGAAAAGTCGAGCATGCCACAGAAGAGGCAATCATTAGTGAGCCCATCATAGTAGAGGATAGAGATCAGAGTGCCATCCCAACAACAGCAGATGCATATTGTTGCATTACAGGTGTAGGTGTAGACTCTCTAGGGACAATTAGAGCAGGTACAGGCTCTTCTAACACAAGTACAAGGGCAAGTGCAGATTCTAACAGCCGAGAGAGATGTTGCTAGGCATTAAGTGCAACAGATGCAAGGATAGTTTGCATAGATACAAGCCTAGGTATAGGGACAGGTGCAGGGTCATATTTTTGTATTGACCAATGAGAGGGATACCCTGAGATAGCGGGTGAAGCAGGCTAAGGCCATTACTAAGAGGTTACAGCAGGCAGTAGCAAGTATAAGCACAACAAATTATCTTAGAGAGATTCGTTGCACCATTCAAGAGGCTGAGTTCTACAGGGGCCAATATCACGAGGTGGTTCCTCCCAAGCAGCGAGAGAGCTTTGCACAGTCTCAGTTTGGCAAATCCCCATCTCAGACTGTTAGTGTGGGTGTTATGCAACCATTTCCTGTAGATCAGAGAGATCCTGGGGTAGGTCCATCGGGCACAGGGGGAGGCACTAATCCTAGCCATGTGATGCCGACACCATCTAGGGGGAGCATGACATAGCTCTAGTTATGATTCTTAGATGTATTTTGGGTCATGTATACACTTTTTATTCAGTTTAGACATTGATGATGTTCTTCTTATTGTCAGACTTTATGATACACGACCATTTTTTATATTGATATATCTCTTTATATCTTTGGATATCTTTGTACATTTTTACATTATGGTTTTTGAGGTTATATGATATGCGACGATGATTATGATCTATGTGTCTATATGGTGTTACATGATAATGGATGTTTATGATGCATTTAATCCCTATGTTTATGATGATTGTGATGGATGTATTTGATTTCTATGCTTACGATGATACGTGATTGATGATATGATATGATATGGATGCAAATGATGATGCAACTAATGATGTTTTATGAATGATGTCTATATGATGCATGTGATGGATCCTATTATGCCAATGGAATGCGATGCATTTTGTGTTTTTGTTCTTTTTTGTATGGAAGTAAATGATGTAATAAATGAATGGATGTACAATTGTATGATGTTGCTTAATTCTATGTGTTTATGATGTTTATATGATCATGATCATGATGATTATGCAATGATGCCTATGTGATGATTTATTGTGATGTATGCAATGATGATATGATGTGATAATGCATGATGGATGATTTTATATGTTTTATGGATTTATGCAAGTGATGTTTTATGCTATGGGATATGTGATGGAATGTGATGTTTTGATTGATTATGTATGGATATAATAATAATGAGATATAATGATTATGTAGATGATGTGGATGATGTTTTATAATGATATGGTTATGTGATGCAAATGATTATGCTTAAATAAATTTGTAATGCTTCGAAACTTCTAGGGTTTTAAGCTTAAATGAGTGAATCTATCCAACTTCCAAGAGCTATGGGAAGGTTGTTGTCAGTTGATTCTTTGTTAAGTTAAGCTTCACAAAACCTGACATATTTCCCAATTCTTTTCGAAATCTGAAGAGACTCACACATTTAAGCTTAGTGAACCACCTTCTTAATGCAACTATATAAAATGTTTTTGATTATGTAAATGAGATGCAATGCATGTCTTTTTGTGTTTTCTGATAAAAAAAATGATGTGATGTATGGATGGATGAATGACATGATAATGTTTTCTAATGTATGCAAATGATGATGTAACTGATGTGTTTTTAGTAATGTCAAGTGTATTCAATCCATTAGTGCAAGAGATAACATCATTTGTGCAGCTTTGGAAATCCCATATATACAAATGCAGACTAATATGGATGTAATCTACTCTAACCATGAATATCTCATATGCAAAAGTTGTCATTCGTAACAACCAATTTGTCATGCTTTTTATCATCATTGGGCCTTTAAAATATTGAAAGCGAGTACAAGCATTGATGTTATATTTAGGCCATGATGACCTGAGTACTACTTCCATGATGTTTGATAGTGCAAGTTAACACAAGTATCTAAGTATAATTAAACCAAGATGACCTGAGTATTGCTTGCATAAACAAACAAGAGTTAACTATTTTCCTACGCAAATTTGGAATGTCATTAGTGATACTTTGTAGAGCACATCCCACGACAATTTGCACAGTAATAATGATCAACTCATAGACAACAGACAAAAACAAATAATACTCCTTCTTGGCTCCTCTAGTGCAATACATCATCGAGGTGTTCTAGAGATATGATAACAAAAATCAAAGTATAACAAGTGAACATTCCAATTTGACGTGATAAGCCCATGATTAAGAAGAAACGTCATCCATTTGAAGTTTGCTTTTGATTGGATTTGGATGTTCGATGCGTTTTTGATGGTGATGGATGTTCAATGTTGAGTTGGAATATGATCATTGTTTTGAGTTGTGTTTGCCCCATTGTTGTTTGTCTGTTGGTTCAAGCTCGAAGTTTATTTGCCCCCAGTGAGTTTAGGATTTTGTCCCCAATCTAGGGTGAGACACGACCACAATGCCAGGATATGTACATGGTGCTTTTCGAGGAGAGGCAGATGGATGGTGAAAGTGAATGGTCGACATGCTCAAATAGATGGAAAAGCTAGCCTATCACAAATAGCGCCTGTTTCCAGGTTTTCACTATTTGTTTTTGTTGCACTTTTTCAGATTTTCAGATTTTTTCGATTTTTTTGATTTTTCACTTTTTTTTTTTGTATTTTTCACTTTTTTTTTTTTTTTAATATTTTTTTGTTGTTACCAAGACGCCTGTTTGCAAGGTTTTCATCAAGGAAACCATTTTTTTAGGACATTTTCTGATGTTTTTGGTATTTTTCAATATCTTTTTTGATGCACTGGATGATTCAGGTGTAGAAATTCTTGAGATGCAGGTTATTGAGGGGTTCATAAAAAAAATCCCCTTCTGGTGTGGACAACTAATATGGACCTGATTCAAAGGCTAACACAATGACAATGGGACCTAGCCAGTTTGGTTCAAATTTCCCCTTCTTCTCTCAATCTTATTGATTATGGGGATTTTATTTCAAGACTAAATCACCAACTTGGAATGTTCTAGGCTTTACTCTGTGGTTGTAGCTTTTGGATATCCTCTGTTGATATGCTTTTAGGTGATCCACTGTATGTTGACGACGCTCATCCAAGAGTTCCAATTCCTATAGCCTAGACACTTTGTAATCCTTATTTGAAATGATCCCTTTTAGTGACACATGAAGCGATGGTAGTTCAACCTCAATAGGTAGAATGGCTTCTGATCTATAGACTAGAGCATAGGGTGTAGCTCCTATCGGGATACGAATGTTGGTTCTGTAAGCCCATAGAGTAGGGTTCATTTGCACATGCTAGTCACATCCAACATTGTTGACAATTTTCTTTAAGATTTTTAGGATAGTCTTGTTTGAGGCATTTGCTTGGCCATTTCCTTGAGGATAATATGGTGTAGAAAACTGATGTTGGATGTGAAATAGCTCATCAATGTCCTAATTTTTGAAAGGTCTTCCATTGTCAGTGATAATGGATTGAGGGATGCCATATCGACATATGATGTAGTTCAGGATGAAGGACGAGATTTGTTTTCCTATGATGGTGATTAGAGGGACAACTTCAATCCATTTCGTGAAATACTCAGTGGCTATGATAATGAACTTGTGTCCATTTGGCGAAGATGGATGAATCTTACCTATGAGGTCTAGTCCCCATTGAAAAAAGGGTCGTGTTGATGCAAAAGGTTGAAGTTCCTGTGCTGGTACATGGATGAGATTTCCATGAATCTAGCACTTTTGGCATTTCTTGACGAATTGAAAAGAATCCCTCTCCATAGTCAGCCAATAATATCCCAAACGAAGGAGTTTCTTAGCTAAGGTTAAACCACTCAAATTAGTTCCACAAACACCTTCATGTACTTCCCATAAAGCCTTTTCAGACTCATCATATTCCAAACATCGGAGGAGAGTTCCATCAAGACATTGTTGATAAACAACATCTGTGATAAGGGTGTGTTGGGTGGTTTGGCGAATTGAGTTTCATTTCTAATTACAGGATAGGTAAGAAAGGAGGGTGTTATCTTTTAGGTACGTATAGATTTTCCTGTAGAGGGAAGTGTCAGCCTTAGCTCAATGGTAGATAACTTGGGACTTGGGGTTGTCATAAGATGGGTTGAACAGTTTTTCCATCATGAACTCGTAATAGGCTCGTTTCTCTGGAATCTGCAAGAGAGAAGCAATGGTTGCCATTGCATCAATGACTTTGTTATCGCTTAAAGGAATCTGCTCAAATCTTATTTCCACAAAGTACTTTTTGTAGTCATCAACCATTTTTTTGTAGGGCATCAACTTGTCATCCTTTATTTGATAGTCATCATTTACCTGATTAATGACTAGTTGTGAATCCCCATAGACATATAACTTTGTGATCTTCCACTCAACTGCTACTTTGATTCCAATGATCGAGGCTTCATATTCGGCTGTGTTGTTGGTGCAAGGGAGCATCAATCTGTAGGACTTGGGAATGGTATGTTCTTGCAGTGAGATAAACAAGATTTCGACTCCTGATCTATGTTGTGTATAAGAACCATCAAAGTACAAGACCCATTGTTGTGTGGATATTGTTAGGACATCAGTATCTGGAAACTCAATGTTCATTGGATGACTGTCTTGCAACGATGCTTCAGCTAATTGATCTACGATTTCTTGTCCTCTGATTGCCTTCCTATCAACATATTGAATGTTAAATTCACTCAACATCATGACCCACTTAGCTAATATTCTAGTTAGATTAGCTTCGCTAAGGAGGTATTTCAGGGGATCTATCTTGGCTATTAACTTGATGGTATGGGTGGGCATGTAGTGTTGTAATTGTTGGGTAAAAAACACTACTACTAGACAAGCCTTTTCAATGAAGGTATAATTGATCTCATAACCATTTAATGTTCTGCTGATATAGTATATTGCCCTTCTTTTCTTGTTGAATCCTCTTGTGCTAACAAGGCTCCCAATGATATCTCAGTTGTTGCTATGTACAATAAAAGTGGCTTTCCTTTTGCTAGTGGTACTAAAACGTGTGGAATCATCAAATATTGTTTCATATAATTGAAGGATCCTTCACATTTTTCATCCCATCATAAAGATACATTCTTGTGGAGCAAGTGGTTGAAGGGGTGAGTTTTGTCAGCCAGTTGTGTGATAAACCTCCTAATAGATTGGAATCTTCCTTGCAAGGATTTGAGCTGGCTAATGTTTTTAGGAGGAATTTCCATGATAGCTTTGACCTTGGCAGGGTCTACCTGAATGCCTTTAGCCGACACAATGTACCCAAAATTTTAGCTAATGTTACACCAAATACACATTTCTTAGGATTTAGTCTCACATTAAACTTCTCTAATTTGGTGAAAATTTTGTCTAGAATTTCTAGATGTCCTTCTCTAGTGTAGGATTTTTCCAACAAATCATCTACATAGTCTTCCATAAAATTGTGCATTATGTCATGAAATATGGCGGTCATTGCTCTTTGATATGTGGCTCCAGCAGTTTTCAACCCAAAAGGCATTACATTCCAGCAGAAAGTGCCCCAAGGACACGTGAAGGTTATTTTGTCTTGATCCTTAGGTGTATCTTTATTTGATTATACCTTGAAAATCCATCCATAAGTGAGAGAATTTCATGTCCAACAATCAATTCTACAATGATGTCAATGTTAGGTAGAGGAAAATCATCTTTTGGGAAAGCTTTGTTGAGATCTCTGAAATATGTGCAGATTCTGACACTTTTGTCTAATTTTGAGACCGACACAATATTTGATATCCACTTGGCATAGTCAATAGGTCTGATAAATCCCACATCCAATAGCTTCTTCAATTCTGCTTTTACCAATATGGCAATATGCAGATGCATTTTCCTTAATTTTTGTTTGACTAGTTTTACTCCTGCTGGTAGAGATAGGTGATGCATGATGAGTTATGGATCAATCCCTGGCATGTCAGCATAAGACCAAGCAAAGTTGATTTGTCTTTCTGTGAAGAATATGATGAATTTTGGTTTTTTCTGATTTGTCAAAGATTCTGCCAAATGGACAGTCTTTACTGTTTCTTCATTGTTGATGTTGATAGACAGGGTGGGTTCAACCAATACTTTAAATCATTCATGAAATTGTTTGAGGAGTGTGTCAAATCTTCCTTCCTTCAGCGCCTCAAAAAGGTTTTCACTGTTGGATATGCTCTTTCTTTTTACTTTTTCTGGATTTGATACTGCCATTGAATGGTTTTCACCATCAGATCTATTCCCTGTATTATTCATTTTACGGCTAGAAAATTTGACACTCTCCTAGTTTGAAGCTCCGTTACAATGTTCAATGGTGGAATCTATTTCGGGATTGGCAGAACAGAGGAAGTTGACAATGGCTTCATCATTTGAAAAGACGGGGATGTCAGACAGCTCAGTTTGATCCCAATCTATAAGTTCAGGATGTACCAGGGGTAAAGAGTTGTTGGATTGGTTAAAGTTAGATACAGTAAGGGTCCCGATGGTAATGTCTTTGGATTGTCCAATAGCGAAATCAATGTCTGTAAGGTAACTCTCCTTCGAATTATCCATTTCACTATGAGCTCGATCATCTTCATTGGAGTCATCAATATGCTGTGATCCTATTTCAAGCGGTTTATAACCTGAACTTTGACCCTCCTCACGTATGGGTGTATACTTTTGTACCACATCAATTTCCTTATCGTGACAAGAATCTTTAGATAACGAATCCCACTCATATTCATTTGAGTCATTTTCATGAGCATCACTAGCTTGTAGTTGTAGGATTCTTTCAACAACTTGCTATCTGTTTTCTTCTCTTGATTCTTCTCTATACCCCAATCCTATTTTATCCTTGGCATGCATTGTGATAGGTTGTATCAGTTCTATGACACCTTCTTTCCTTTTACCAATAGGACCTTTTCCCTTGTATCCCATCTTTTCCATGATTGTCTTCCCTTTTCCATATTGCTCTATTTGTACACTCGAGGTGGATGCTTGTGATGATTCTTCATCTTTGTACAACTAGTTCAAAATGTCTTTGTTGTCTGATTCATCCACTAATGTGCTTGCTCTCACAAAGGTTCCATCAAATAGTGTGGTTGATTATGATGATTGTTGTCTAGATGTTGATGGTTGCCCATATGACTTTGGAGAAGATGAAAGTTGTGATAAACATAGAAATTGTTGAAATGAGTATTCCCCCATGCCTTTGTCTTTCAATTGGATCTTGGAAACTTGTTTCGATAAGGACTTGAGTTGACTTTCCTGACTTTGTGGAGTAGGTTTTAATGTACTTTCTTTACTTGAGGGATTGACATCACCGATATCCTTATCCTTTGATTGGTCCTTTTTGTCAACCCATTTTGACAAGGCATTTAGTTGTTTCCCATCATTTGATAAACCTTGAATTGGAGCTTCCTTGTTGTGTGGTACAAAAGCATCTTGGGTTGTCTTGAGGGTGTTACAATATTGGGGGTTGTTTGAGTCAGCTGCAATAGTGATTTATTGTCCATTGAACGGGAACTTCAAACACTGGTGATATGTGGATGGTACTGCTTGCATGTCATGAATCCATGGTCTTCCCAATAGTATGTTGTAGGTTAACTCTTTGTCTAACATTTGGCATACTATATCTTTGACAACTGGTCCCACTTGAATTGGTAGCACTATCAATCCTTGTGAAGATCTCTCCTCATCATCATATGCTTTTATTGTGATTTTCCTTCTAGGATCAATAACATTTTCTAAATAGCCTAGTGCACGAAAAAGTTTCAAAGTATAGATATTCAGACCACCTCCTCCATCTATTAGGACACATTTAACATGATGTTTCTGAATTAAGACCTCAATGTGTAGGGAAGCGTTGTGGGGATGATTGACAAACACATCATCATATTCAGAAAAGGATAAGCAATGTGATGCAGTTAAATGTCCCACCATAGTATGAAATTGGTAAACCTCTAGATTGTTTGGTACCGTGGTGGCAACTAGAGCTTGTTCCAAGATTTCCTTGTGAGCGGGTGAAATCTTGAGAAGTTATAATATGGATATTTGTGCCAGTATCCTATGCAATTGATCCACTGTGTTATATTGAGTCACATGGATAACAATTGATTTGGATGTGAAAGGGGTAGCTCCTTTCAATATTACCTTGGCTTGTCCTCGTGTGATTGCATTGACGGGTGTGTTGTCTTGTTGCTCTCTGATTTTGATAGCATTGATTTGATGTGAGGTAGTGTCGACATTATGGTGATGATTGTCAATTGTAGCAATGTTTCTTTGGTTCCTGATTCCGATATCCTTGATTGGATCCTCCACCACCTCAACACAATGAATGGTAGAATCATAGACATAGTTTATGTTTTTTCCTTTAGTATTTGATGACGAGGACTCTCCTTTCTCATAGTTTGGTAGTGGGTTTTTAAACACCCCATGATCATTGTTTGTTTGAGGTCCTTTTATAAATATCGTTCTGTTTTCAATTAGATCTTGTTCCATGATGGAAATTCAAAATTTTTGCTCCTTGTGTTCCATTCCTACCCCTGCCTGGTGTTACTGGTCTTTCATGGTGTTGGAATTTTCCTTGGGTTGAGGTTTAACTTTATTTTCATATAAAACCCTTGTGTTTATTTTACGCCTTGGTCGAGATCTATTTCATTGTTACTTTTTGAGGGGTTCTAAAATGACTTATGTCCCATCGGTTTGTCTAGGCTTGGTCCCTTTGGTCTTAATTTTTATTTCCTTCGCGGGTTTTATTTTCCTAAGTCTTGGTTGGCCATGTTGCATCATTTAAAAACAACTTATGTCATTGTTTACTGTTGGCCTAGTGGTGACCCCTTGTCCTTTTAATAAATGTTTTATTTTGCAGAGGGATTGAACTCACGCTACTGTCAATCTAATGGCCTCAAATATCAATGGTTTCCCACCATCACGTGATCCAAAGTTGCAGGATCTTTACGGATCGCGATATCACGAGCAAGCACCACTTGTCCTTTATGAAGGTTGAAATTTACACAACCGTTGATGTGCTGCTGTTTGATCTGAGCCGCTCCCCGCCATCCTGTGATGACCCCACCACACTACTTTGGTCAATTGCGATATCACAGGCAAGCGCCACGTGTCCTATTTGGAGAGGCCAAAGGGGATAAAGTTTGAGTCACTGTCGATCAAATCTTGTCAAGATCTACAATCGCCTGCCATCACGTGATTGAAAGTTACAAGGTTTTTACTAATTGTGATATCTTGGGTGAGCCGTGTGTCTCATCTGATGAAGCCGAAGGAATAAAGGAAATATTGTGGTACATTAATCCGACCTTAAATACATTAAAAGGCGGGTTACTAAAGTGCTCTTAAGGTGCACATGTTTTAAATCGACGAATCTGTTATAATCTTGATGGGAAAGCTGCTCGATAGATAATGATAAGGCTGGCGACTATGTTGAAGGAACAAGATCATTGATGCTCAAGATCTACGGTTGCCCACCATCGTGTGATCCAAAGTTGCAGGATCTTTACTGATTGTGATATCGTTGGCAACCACCACGTGGACTTCCTTGGCAGCGTATGGTATGGTGGGCCCCTTATTTGCCATGTTGGCGATTGTGTTAGCTTATTTTGAAGACAGTCATTCGATCATTTGATCTAACTAAAGAATCAACAGCTAGAATTTGAATCTACATCAAATATGGTTGGAGTCATTCATGCAACGCGTGAGTGAGCTTTAATGGTGGATGAGACACATACTAGCACAGTTTGATTGACATAAAATCAATTCTTCTGCTTTATTTATGTCACAAAGCATCCAAGTATTTTGCATAGCAGTCTCAGAGCTGAAGATGAAATTGCGAGTCTCTACAACCAAAATTTGGGATTTCTGCAAATAAAGCCGTGAGTTCATTTTTGTGCCTCTCAGTTATTCTGCACTTGAATTTGGGAAAGGGATTTGCTGTATGCATCATAGGGCTTGTTGATAAGTGTTTTAGGGCTATAGTTTATTTAAAATCATGAGAAATTGTAGTATTTTGTTTTGTAATTTCATATCTCTAGTTAGTCCTAGCTATTTGAAGTGTGAAGTTAAAAGAGGCCCTATTTTGTCCGAGATGGCACCACCCAAGCAACATTCTGGCCAAATTGACTATTTAAAAAGAAACCCGTATGATGATTTCCTAGATCAATTGCCCTTGTCAACGAATGATAGAAAGAAGGGATTAGTTTTGATGCGAGGGAAAATCCTGGGGGAAGGGTTAGTATATAATTGCTCTAACATAGTCGATGCTAGGGTTCCTCTTATATGCTTGGAAATGTTAAAATTGTGGTATGGGCAGAGGAATTTTCCTCACCCCTTTTCAAACGGTTGGATGTATGATATGGGGAAGCTAGTGGTGCCAAATGTGTTCCCTAATGTAGACCTGCTTAGGGTAGTGGCTGCAAGATATGACCCTGTCACACGGGTAATTGGGGATAATGATGGAAAGGTTCTGTTGAGTATTAACAGAGACAAAATCCAACAGATTTTTGACTTGAGTGAACTGAGTGAAGATTTGGTTCCTATTAATCTTGAGGAAATTAAGCAGGAATATGCAAAGTTGAAGTCTCTTTTTAGAGATAAGTTGCTTCCACCTCATCTGGCTAGGGCAAGGGGTTCAAGATTTCATATCAACCCTAGTGACCAAGAACCTTTCAGATTAAATTATTTTGCAAATCATTTCTTGGCCACTTTCTATTCGTTGTGTCAGATTTTGCGTTTTAGTCCTAGTGTGGTGATTCCCATTGCATATATGTTCAAGGGGGTGCAAATACAACACCCTAACTTCTCAGTGACATATGACTTTTCCCCTTTCTTGGCTAAGAGGATACATGAAGGGTTGTCAAAGTTGCAGAAAAGTGATACCGACACTCAATTATTTTGGTATTATATGCTGATGCATATATTTTTGTTCAAGAATGCTGATTTCTTCTCTGAAAAGATGAAATTAAGGCAATCAATTGATGGAGAAAGATTGCCAATACAAATATGGGCTGTAGATTTATCTTGCAATAAGGAAAGTACCAGTTATGTGCAATCTGATAATTGCTTTGCTTCCAGATTGAGGGCTAGATTGATGGTGAATGTACCTAGGATCCCTGAGGAATTACATGATTTCCTCAGGCTAAAGGGGAGGAAGCCAGAATTGAAGGTTTGCCATAACTGGGGTGACATTATCTCATACCCAGTCAACACTATTTTGAGAGTATACGGTTTTCAAGGGACCCCCCATATATTGCCATACAATGTGCCACCGAGAGTGGGGTTTGCAAAATTTATGTGGCAAATAAGTTGTATTCATGAGGACAACCTCACTGGAAGGGGTAAGGGAACATTTTTCCCTGATTATACTGTGGTGTCTGATTTTGCCTTTTCAAAGGGGGGCTGAGTGTATTTTGAGAAATTCTTTGAGGATTATCATTTGAGGTGTGGTCCAAAGCGACAACATGATCCTGAGGGTTTCTTTACCCTTTTCAAACAAAGAATAAAAGTTGGCAAGTTTGTGCATGAATTCAACTTTCCTGAGGACCTGATTAGAAAGGAGTTCGACCTAAATAAGTAGGAGTTGAACAAGGAGAAATGGATACCTTATGATAAACTATTAGATATTGTGCACAAAATAGATCCCAAGTATAATCCATTGTTGGAGTTCAGTCCATATCATAAGAAAATTGATTTTCTGATGGAGAATTTCAAAGAGATTATGGGCACTTTGAGAACCAAAATGGTAAACTTAGAACTGAGTCTGGGTGTACAACAACAAGGTGCCAAACCAATTGAAACAAGGCCAGCATATCAGCCTACTGAAAGGTGGCCCATTTATAGGAGGAAAAAAGGATAGCAGCAGTGATGAAGAAGAAGTGGATAGAAAAGGAAGAAAATAATGAAGGTGCCTTCACGACCAGGTCCAAAATTCAAAGTTCCTAGGGCAATGAAAATTATTGATTTAGAATCATCACCAGAAGACAATCCCTCATCACCACCATCTGAGCCAGGCCCTAAAAGACAAAGGATTGATCAACCACAGGAGGATTTGATGGATGAAATTATTGTTACTGATCAGGACATGCAGGTTGGTATGCCTTCCCCTCCTGGACTAGTTGAATTGGTTTTATCCGATTTAGATACGAAAGGTATAAGTGTACAAGATGCAAGAATGGAAGCATGTAAGGAGTTTCTAGATGACAATACATTTGTAAAAACTCCTGTATTCTTACAATTGGTATGGAGGATGAAATTTGAAGAGTATCAAGATAAATGTAAGAAGAAAAGAGAACTAAGATCTAACAGGTCAAACCAGGAGAATGATGAGGAAGTAAAAGCTAAATTAATGAAAGAATTCAAGAATATCACTCCTGAAGAAGAAAGGAAACTAGTGTGTCAGGCTAGTGTATTGATTCTGCCTGAATGGGACATTGCAGATGCTGTAGCATTTAATTCTATCTTAAAGTTCAAGCATCCCTTGCAAGACTTTGAAGAAGAAATCAAAGCAGCATTGCAAGACTCTGCTTTCAGTGAAGAGTATGAAACTTTGGCAATTTGGGCATTGGCCCCTCAAGGAAGAAACCCAAATGTTACAAATATTAATCCAAATTTTAGAGGAGGATTAATAATAAAGAGAGCTTCAAAGACTTCAACCACTGAGGCCACTAATTTGACTGTGAATGTGGCCAAATTGGTCCAAAAGACTGTTGAAAGGGAGGAGGCTGAAAAGAAGAGCCTAATGGAGAAATATAACCTCTTGATTGAGGAATACAACAAGATGCAATAGAAGAATGTTGAGTTGCAAACTGAGGTGGAAAGGTTCAAGTATAAACAGATTGGGGAGACATCAAGTGCTTTGAGGACCGATACATTACCTTCCATGGCAGGGTCAGTGCCTCCTGCTTCTCCAATTGTTTCCACACTAGGGTCTCCCAATCAAAATCTTCCCCTCACCCCTCCTTTAGAACAAATTGATGAAGAAACAAAGTGCTTTGTTGATCCTACAAAGAAGCAGCTCATGCAAAGAATTGATGAATTGCAGGCATCTTTGAAGGTAAGTGAGGAGGGATCTTTCTCAAGGAAAAAGGAGATTGTTACTATTGTCTTGAGGCATTTAAATGAAAATGTTGATAGTAAATTGCTATCTATACATTCTTTATATTCTTTGCTATTAGATGCAATAAAGAATATTGATAGCAATCAGGAGGTGGTGATACCATTGATTGAAAACTAGATCCCTAGGGCCAATGATTTGGATGTCATGTATAAGGCCTCAAGGTTTGATACAAATAATAGGCCCCAATCATTAAAGCCTACTCAAGTATTAGTTAAGTCATTGCAGGGTTTTTAGACCCTACCAGATGATTTGAGTAGGAAGATTAGGGAATTGGTGAAGAATTTCAATGATTGGGGTAACACATTGTTACCTGATATAATTGATGAGCAGGGGAAAATCAAGTCACTCTAGCAATGGCAGGATCAAGCAAGTAAAGTCATCAATGATCAAATTAAATTAATTTGTGATGACTCAGAGTATGATTTATTGGTGAGTTGTATGGATAAGATTATTAGTGCCAGCTCATTTTTGAAATCTTTTGAAAGGGATGCAAATCAGGTAGCGGTAAAGTACACACCTTATAATGCCAAGGTGAATGAGGTGATTAATTTTGACTGGTCGACTGATGAAGAATACCAGAAATGGGTAACTAAATATTTGACTAAGGAGGAATAAAATAATGGACTACTAACAGGTGGTAAATCAGATGTTGCAGTTACAACAGTTCCAGTTTTACTTTGATGGCAATCTTGGCATGGGTTTCTTGTGGTTTTTTGTTGCTGCATCGACTTTCCTCAGCTGACATGATGAACAAGAATATTCTCTAGGGTGATGGTTGTTGTAACAATTTTTGGAATATCACCAGGTGCTCCAATTGGTTGGTGACATGTGTACTCTTAGGCCTGATGGTTGTTTGCTCCTTCATTCTCTATAAAAAGGATTTCAAGGCCAGAAGTAGGGGTTAGCAAGTTAGATAATTTTTGTCGAGTCTAGGTGAAGTTGCAGAGCAAATTGTAAAGTCTGATGGTTTTAGAGAGAAATGCAATTTAGATTTTGAGTCATTCTATAACAGGTTTTGAGTTCATAGGGATTTAATGTTGTATAACAGTACTAGCATTTGAGTTGAAATGATAAATTCAAGCTCATGTCTCTCCATTGTACATGCATATCTGAACTTTGAATAAAATAACTAAGGGTTGTTTCATTCATCTCACTGTTGTGGTGTGTATGATTCTATTTTAGCTTTAATTCAATGAATTAATTAAAATACTTGAATGGGATTATAGGTGGATATGTTTTGTATAAGGATTTGATAAGTAGTATTGAGTTAGAATACATATTGATGAGATTACAATGCAATGTCATCAAGGATTTCATATGTTATGTGTTAAATCTATCATATACCCCTAGATGCTTATGAATTTGACTCCTCCAATGGATAAATGGCATTGATCTAAGTTGTAATTATCCGTATGATTCAGTATTTGTTTGTCTTTGCCTGGAGCTTGCTGCAAATTGCAATTCAATGACTATCTTATACAATGGATTGTATTTAGTTATCTCATGCTCCTGATAGTTGATATTGTCTATGAACAACCACTTCTATTTGATATTATCCTATCGTGTTGAGCTATTAAGTGAGATTATCTTTTATTGTTAATGTTGTTTATAATAATGGTGCAGAGGTTGTAAACACATTAAGGGATCAC
Organism: Sequoia sempervirens; assembly: GCA_007258455.2. Taxonomy (NCBI): domain Eukaryota; kingdom Viridiplantae; phylum Streptophyta; class Pinopsida; order Cupressales; family Cupressaceae; genus Sequoia; species Sequoia sempervirens. The sequence continues at coordinate 508,178,054 of VDFB02000015.1, forward strand.
CCTCCTCGGTCTTCCAGAGCCCAAAGTGTAGGAGGATTTTTAAAGTCCTCATCAGTTGGTCCAGGTCCTTCAAGCTACCCTTGATTGGAATTGGCAATTCCATAGGTAGATTAGAAGACAAACCTAGTTACATTGTAAAAAGGAACCAACAAACCAAGTGTTTCAACTGCATGCACTCGTTGGTTTTATGCCCCTTATTGAGATGAAAATCATAGAAATGAGCATCATTCCACCATGGAGGCTTAACTTGTGTTTCCCAATTTCTTGCCTCTGGTAATGTTATGACTTTAGCTTCAATAAGCTTCTTTAATGTTGATTCTAACGATTGTCCCAAAGGGGTGAACCTCCTTCGATTTGTTTGATATGATGATTTTCTAGATCCAACATTACCTTGACTGTTGCTTTGGTTGACGTTTTGGTTGTTACCTTGGTTGTTGGGGGGATTGTTATTTTGATTAGTTTTGGCGGTGGCTGTAGTTAGGTTGAATACAGGTTTTGCATTTTGAATTTCAACTGCACCATCGTTGTTTCCCACGTTCTTGTTTCATTTCCAAAACTTGGTTTTGTCACCACTATTGTAATTGTTGGAGGAATTTGATGAGTTGTTTTCATTGTATATCTTGATGACTCCTCTCTTGACTAAAGCCTCTTCAATTTTTATCCTGTTTTCAATCAATTTTTTGAAGGTTGGGGGACATTGCAATTTCAATCTATAACTCATCTCGTCATTGAGGTTGTCAATAAATATTGCTATCTTTTCCTTTTAAAGCACGAGACGAGAATATCGTGCAAATAGCCTTCTCCATTTTTACAAGAATACAAGGAATGATTCACCCTTCTTTTGTTTCAAGTTACAAAGATCTTTCATGGTGATGTCATGTTGAATGTTGTAAGAATATTGGGTGATGAACTTATTGACTAATTCCTCAAAGGTGTTAATTGGTGGGGTGAGTTTGGAGAACCATTCAAGACAATGCCCACCTAAGCTTCTTGGGAATAATCTCATCAAATATGTTTCCTCATAAGAAAATTCAAGACTCATGGTCCTAAACTCCCTCACATGGTCTATCAGATCAGTTTTTCCATTGTATTTATCGTACTTGGGGAATTCACAATGCTTGGGAAAGGGTATCATGTGGATATTTTGATCAAATGGATATGGAAAAATGTCTTGGATCAAGTATCGTTTGGAGGTTCCCCTTTGCATATCAAGAATTTGTTATTGAAGGTTCTTCATTTGGTGAGTTAGAGCAACCACTTGTTCAGGATCATTTTCGGGCTTTTTGGGTGGTGCCTTCAATTGATTCACATCAAAGTCATCGGGCAATTTGGCACCTTGTTTAGCTAGCATGAGGAGATACTTTTCCTCATTTCTTTCAAAAATATTTTCTAAGCATTTGTGGAAGTTGGGGTCTTGTTTAATATGTTGGATATCTTCTTCGGTTATTTCTTCCCCTTCAGTGTTGTTGAGTCCATGGAAAGGATTCTCTTCAGCCTCCACCATGGTGTTTTGTGATTCACTGTTTTGAGTTTTGGTGTTTTGAGTCTCAATGATTGGAGTTTCAATGGTTGGTGTTTCAATGTTTGGTTCTTTGAGATTGTCAAGTCCTTTTTCCTCGAGTTTTTTGTTTTTGCAACCTTGTTTGAACGGGCATACAAGTGTTATAGTTTAGACTAAACTTTGATCCAAGTTTGGAAAAGTACCAAGGATTTTAACTAAGTCCAATAGAATGACAAATTCCAATGAGACTAAGTGTAATTTGATTATCTATCTTTGTTTCGCGATGAGAGGATGATAAATCCTGATGATGAAACTAGGCTTAATAATCAAAGGTGTGATAAGTTTGATTATTTTGATACTTTGAGATGTTAGATCTTGGTTTAGGTTGGAAAATTCCACTTGTAGAGGTTAATTTCAACAAGTTTAGATTCTAAGGTACCTAAGGAATGATTATGGACTTGAGAAAATTCTAAAATTTGGGTTCAAATTGTGAAATTGGAGACAAATTTTCTTCCTATATGAGATACTCAAACCTTTGGAAAAGTCTTGGATTTTGACAATAGTAAAATGAGTACAAGTTGGGATTGTTTTTGGAAGCTCTTTTGTAGAAGTTGAAGATCAATCTCTCTAAATTTGTAGAGTGTTGAGAGGCATTTTTTATGAGCTTTTGGACTAAGAACTTGGGACCTTGGTTTTTAGATTTTAATTTTTCATGAAATCATTTGATAAAGCACATGTTTAGACTCTCGTGTACCTAAGGAATGATTTTGGCTTGAAAAGGATTTTGAATTCTGGTTCAAACTGTGAGACAGAAGACAAGTTTAACTCTCGGGTTTTGCATTTAATGGATGCGCTAAAATAGAGCTCAGATGCGCTAAAATATTTGACAGATGCACTAAAATAGAGGACAGGTGCGCCAGAAAATTGCCCAGATGCGTTATAAGATTGCTTGAATGCGCTAGAACAAAGAGTCAATGCACTGGACTATTGCACACATGAGCTATAAGATTGGGTAAATGCGCTAGAAAAATGCATAGATGTGCTATAAGATTGATTGTATGCACTGGAACAGAGGATAGATGCACCAGAGTTTTGCAAAGATGTGCTATAACAACAATTGGATGCGCTATAAGATGCAGTGAATGCGTTGAATTGGGACAATGACGTAGTTTGTTGGAAATTTGTTTTATTTTTTGGATTTTTCAGTTAGAGACTTGGTTGTTTCAATGAATTTTTTTCTGAATCAAGGTTTTCACTTTCAACATGTTGATGTTTGTGATTGAAATTGGATTTAAAAACACTTTGATAAAAGACACATCAAGCAATGTACAATCCTAAGGCTGTGAAAGACTGTATTCTTTTGGATTCCACGCGTGTTTTATCCTAATCACACTTATTCTTAGCGGATGAATTCAAAAGCTTGGCCACACGGGCTCCCCCTTACAGTGCACTCACTTCTCAGGTCAACCAAGCTTCCAACCCCCATAAAACTTCCATGGTATGCTGATCATCTCTACTACTGCGAGAATGTGGATGCCTTGCAACGATCGTTGCTACACAAAAGAATAGATAAAGGTTTTTGGCCAAACTATAACAAGGGTTCTAGTACATACATTTCATTCGTGGGGGATAATCCATGTGGTGAGAGACCATTGTTGCTCTTCTCATCGGAACTATCCTCATGATACTTGCCTTTGTTCAAATACCCACATTTATATATTAGTTGGAAGTCGCTTGGCTTTAGTGTGTTATCGATTGGGTCGTTCCCTTGGGTGATTAATTTTTCCCACAAGCCAGATCCTCTAAGATAAAAAAGAAAGTGAGTATACTTGTAGTTCAATCAATCTTTATTTTGCGTGAACATAGAGAGAACACACACGATATACTCAACTCACACTCGCAAACAAAAAAATGAATGGGTCTAGCTTTTTGGTCACCTAGTTAAGGGGAGAGAATATGCCTACCATTCATCAATCACAAAAGACATGGTGTTCTATATCCCTCTTAATTAAGCTAGATGCCTATTTTAAGCAAAAGAAATCATTTAAATAGCTCCAACCCTTGCATAAATCATCAATAGTTTGATAAATTTGTCTTTGACCAGTGTATAAAAATACCTACAAGCAGAAAGCACAAATCAGTAGTCAAATTTTGCAATTTTTACCCAATGTGCTAAAATAATCATTGGATGCGCTAAAACACGAATGCGCTACAAGAACTAACCAATGCGCCAAAACAACTACTTAATGCGCTAAAAGAACTGATGTATGCGCTAAAACAGATACTCAATGTGCTATAAGAAATGATGAATGCGCTAAAACAGATACTAAATGCGCTATAAGAAATGATGAATGCACTAAAATACTATCTGTATGCGCTAGAATATTTGCTGGATGCACTGAAAGGTTGGATGCACTGGAATAGACACCAAATGCGCTGGAAGATCCATTGGATGCGTCGAAACAAAAGTCGTATGCATCAGAAGATTTGTTGGATGCGCCAAAAGAAACCACGGTTGCACTAAAACATCATGTCCAACCTGTTTAAATGATCTTTTCTAGCAAAATGTTAGAAATGGGGTCTGGCCCCACAGTGGGTGCCATTTTGTGTGTGTGTGAAATGTGGAAATGTTAGTAAATCAACACAAACCTTAATGAAACGAATTATATTAAAGATTCAAAGCAAAGAAGCTACTCTAAATTGCAATTTAACAAATCTTTTAAGAATGTCTCATTGTCCTCTATTCTTAAATATTCCTTTAACCCTTTGGCCCTTAGATTTGTATGTGCACAAAGGCTATTAGAATGACACTTAAGAAATGAGATTAGTATTGAACATGCAAGCCAACTAAGTTCCTACATGAAACTATGCGATGGAAAGGATAATGGATACTATGATGAACATATGATGGTGTTAGATGATTCGAGGTAGATACTATGGTATTGAGATGGAATGATTCTACATATTCTCAAATGAAAAGTATGGAAAACTAAGATGATACTCCATATGCTAACTACAAAAATGCTAATCTAAAATGCAACTATGATGCAAAGGATGACATAAAATGCAACTATGAAGCAAAATATTACTCTAAGATCTAACTATGATGCAAAACATGATATAAAATGTAACTGTAAGACTCCAAAATGCTCCCAAACTCAAATGATATTCATGTATGATAATTATATTAGAAAGTGGATGCAAAATACAATGCCAAAGGGTTGTATTTATAGCCTTTTCCAAGCATTTGGTGAGGTGGCAACGATCGACGGTCAAGATTTGAACAAGAAGAATGAATGGTGGAGATGGAGAGAATCAAGATGTCCCCTTGACCAAAGACAACATGCCATTTGGATGAAGGAATCTCTTGACCAATGGGCAACATGCCAAATGGATGGAAGACTCAAGTGTGGGAAGAAAAGGCCATGTGTTTGATAATTGGTGGAAGTGTGCGAGGAATAAGCCATGTGCTTTAAAAATTGGTTGAAGATAATTCTAATTAAAAATTAGAATTATTTAATTTCATGTGACCTTGGTGAGGTGGCACAAAAAGTTGTAGACATGTGCTTGAATTCCTAATCGAGATTAGTGAAGATTAATTAAATAAAACAAGCTTATGGAAATTTGTTTATTTAATTAATTTAAAAGAATATGATTTTAGATTTTGGAGAATTTAGAAAATGAACAATATAAATAAATTGAGAATTTATTTATATGTAGTCAATATATTAATTAAATAATTAGTATTTAATTATTTAAATGCCATGACCAATTTTAGGTGTATATAGTATGGATGACCTAAGATAAATGGGATTTATCTCTGCAAATCTCCTAACCATTATTACTTTGGAGTTAAATGTGGAATGAGACCACAAAATAGGTTTTCACTTAGTCAAATAATAGACTAATATGGGATATAAAAGAGCCTATGTACCTAAAATTTTGGAGAATTAAGGGATGAAATGAGGAAATTGATGTCAAAGTTAGTACATTAGAATGACAAAGTTATTTGTCAAATGAGGATCCACTCTAACCTAGAAAAGATGGAGTAAGATGTTGCTGAATATATAGCAAGTTATTGTCCAGTGCGCCAAAAAAATGAAGATAGGATATTGTCATTGGCAAGACATGTGTACTCTCTTGAGATTCCATAGGTGTAGTGGTAGAATGCAAGATAGTTTAACCTGCAAATGTTAGTGGAACTGACATAATGTTATGGTGGAAAAACTCACCAAGGTAACCAACATGGTTGGAAGCTTGATTTATAGGATTTTGGTCCTAAATAATATATTGTGTAAGGTAGTTGCTTAGTAATCCCAAGAAGGTTGTCACTATTGAGAACAAGTAAATAATGACAAGGTTGTATGGACCATGATCATACTATCAGACATTCAATTGAACAAATGCGCAATATATTGTTGTAGCCAAATAGGCAAAAGAGGAAAACCAAATCTTGAATGATTTGTTGAGTAATTGTAAACTTCTAACATTGAGGTTTGATCCATTATATGGAAAGGAAGGTTGGAAACTATAATAGGATGAAATAGGCTAAGAAATAGGGTTAACCTTAGACTTGATAGTTTGTCAAAAAGGAGTAATAGATCGAAGAGATCAATGAAATTTGTCAATACAAAGCTTAAGTATGAAGCATTATCAAAATTGACAGATGTCCAAGAGCAATGTTGTGCTCAAGACGAATAAGTGGTCAAGAGCATTACTATTGGTTAAAGAAAATAGATAAGTGGGAGATGGGTGAACTCAGATTTTGAGCTATCTAAAGGTGTAAATACCAAAGGGGGGGATGTGACACGGTATAGTGCGCAATGCATCGTTATTTCTCTTCTATTTGGATTATATTAAGGATAAACTCATGAGCCAATGAAAATGTGCTTTCCAGTCACTATAGTATAGGTGCATGTATTATTCATATATTATTGTACATGAGATTTACATATGAAATACTATGAATACAACACATAATCTCTTTGAGAGAGTAAGTACGTGTGAGACATACAAGTTTTCCCTATGCAATAGCAAGGATACTCGATGCAAGGTCCAGGAAGGACAATATTGCAAGGAGTGATGCTACATAGGATGAACGTTTTATAAATCTTACATATTTTGAGAATGGTTTAAGTAAAACTTTATTTGACTTTATTTGTATGTTAAAGTGTTATAGATCATCGAGGACGATGATTCACAAGGAGGGAAGTATGTTACACCCCAATTGTGTAATTACTATTTACAATTACTATGTAGGGTAAATGTGAATGTAATTTGTATTTGGATGGTGAATAAAATGTGCTTGCACTTTGATATCAATACATTATGAATGAATGTTGTTTCATTTAATGTATATGAAGAAATACATATATGTGAAATGGATGGTTATTGAATTAATATTCTAACTATGGAGATGTATTATGTGTAATGCATATTTTGTGAACAATTGACTATTGTGGGCATGTGTTAGTGGATGCAAGTATATGTTCATTCCTCCAGGCGGAGGAGAAGTATCACTCAGGAGAAGATCTTGGTTGGGTAATCGATAATGTAACCTATCTGAGCTTACACACACTCATTGTAGAATAATTGTGTCAGGTTCTTATGTGGGAAGTAGGTAAGTCATCCTTAGTTGATATGTCTGCATTAGTAAGAGTCTTGTTTAACTATTGGGTGCATTATTGGGCGATGTTTATCTGTTTGAGCTTGTAAGTTCTTCCTTACGTGTTATGCATGTTTGTGTGGTTGAATGAGTATTGGGATATATACATACATACATGTATATGCATACGAATACATACATGTACAATGAATATAATGGGATGTCCATACGAGTATGACAACATATGTATAGATATGCATATATGTATATAAACAATTGATATGATGCTATAGTCATGTAGGTCATGATCATTCAAATATTGAATGGATCGTTTGACTATCGTGTTGATATATATATATATCAATATATATATATACGTTTGTTTATATATAAATACACACATAAGTGCAAATTCTTAATAGAGGGGTGTGTATACATGTATATAGATATATAATATATATATTATTACTAAGTGATTGCTATCTTATTTATATATCAAATGTATTCATACTTGATCGATATATATACATATATATTAAAGCATATTTACAATGCTTTCAAATTATCCCCTCCTTAATTCTTGTACCTTTCCATTTGAGGATAATTCAATTCTAAGTTCGGGGGAGGACTGGTTTGGTTGTCAAATTTGAAGAGTTACAACATACATCAACTTAAAATTTTCTTTACAAAGTCACAAACACAAAGGTTATAACATTTAAAGAAGTAGGAATTAAGGCATAAACATCGAGCAAATTGAAGCAAAATTTGTGTGACAAAGGTTATAAAACTTTTGAGTGGGGGAGACATCATCAAAAGGGAACCATCAACCCATAATTTACTATTAGCAGTCCAGCTATGTTTGCCTATTTTTCAACAAGGTGGATGGTTGGATTACTTTCTTCGTCTTACAAAATTCAATGAGGTAATGACACAACAATTTTCTATAACATTTCAAAATGATGAATCCATAGTAAGAGGTTTAAAAGTGGACGCCTCAAAGGTAGCAATTGCAAAGGTTTCCATATTTCCCATAGTTGGAGAAGAATTTCCATTACGATTAGATGCAATTACAGCTCGAAATGAATTCATATGACTAGGAGAGGAATTTGACTCTTCTTCTCAAGGTACTAAATGAATTTCCCTATCCTAGTTATGGGAACATGTTGTTGTATACATAATTGAATATTTGACTTGTGATGGTAGACATTATCTCTTGTACATAGTATATTTTAAACTATTACGTCAACTTCGCCATCAAAAGTTGGTGAATATTCCAATTTTTTTGTATAACTTGTTGAAATGGATGTCTACCGAGTACAAAAGAAAGAGAAACCATTTCACCTCATCTCATTACTATTTGGTCACTTTATTGATAAAAAAATCCTTATAACCCAATCCATGATATTTCTTGGGAAAATTTTCTAGCCTGTAATAACATAAATGATATACTTTTGAGGTTAGAGCTAAATGAAGCAAATAGGTCTCAAGATGTGAATGAGCTATATATATAAAGGGAAGAGAAAGATATACCCTCTTCCCCATGTATGTTGTATCACCTACCTACAATAATAACTCACAAGAAGAGCTAGAGATGCAGGAAACCCAACTTGTAGCCTCCAGAGCACAACCCACGACATAAGTAGAGTCAGAAACCCTTGTTGCCATAGAAATCCCTTTTATCCTCAAGAAGCATGAAGGAAAAAGTACACTTTCCTCTTTTGCACCTAAAAAGAAACAAAAAAATTCTTGTACAACTTATAAGGTAATCACACTACCTTAAGGAAAAGAGCATTGCAGGAGGGAAGACCCATTTTGGGAAAGAAAAGTTCATGATGATAGAGTCTGATAAAAAGCTCAAGAAAAGAAAATTTACCTAATGATAAAGAATAGTCCAAAAGCCTGTAATTTATGCATCCAAGCACCAATTCATATTCTAAATTTGAAGAAGATTTATTTACAACAAATAAGAAATCTAGACCTCCTAACAGTCTAGTGACCCAAGATAAATTTTCTTCCCCAACAAAGACTGATGAAGAATTATTTTTGGAGGGTGAAAGGGAATTACTTTTGATAGGTAAAGATGAAGTTAATGAGTTGCAAGTATCTCTACAAAAAATTAAAGAACTAGAATAACATATAAAGGGTTACCAATAAAAAGAGATTGGGTTGGATAACAAGGTTTAAGAATTGGAAAACTAGTTACATGTTTATCAATAACAAGGAGCATGTTTGGATAAGTTGGCTCGATTAGCCATCATAGAAATAAATAAGAAAACTCTAGAACTCATGGAGCAGAATGATGCCCCAATAACACCAAAAACCTCTACTTTGGTTACCCTTGGGATAAAATTGTGGAACGAAATGGAAGAGTTCTCCCAGTCACAAAGATAATGGGACAAAGAAAGATCAAAATTCATAGTGACACATAATAGAGAAATTAAAAAGAATAACTCACAAATTAAAAGATTAATGGTGAACATTGAAGAATTGACTGATAAAACTATTCAAATCATGAAATGCAAACTACTTGTTAGGGTCTATACCCTATTTTTGTAAGATTTTTTTTTGAGTTTCTAATTCAACCAATTAATTAGCGATCTTCTAGTTTCATTATCATCACCAACATTGTTCTTAAAAGCTTATCAAGAGGCCACACTAAACATGCATGATCAACTATGTGAATTTTATCTGCATAATTTGGCCATTATGTATGATACCGCTTGTACCCACTAATTTTTGTGGGAGATGTTCAAATAAAGTCATTAGTTCGTTCATTAGGGATGAACATCAAAGAGGTCAACTACGACAATAATTTCATGAGAGGGAGAAGTCATTTCTCCTGCACATTAGAGCAGAAGTAGAGGATCTCAATGAGGTAGTTGAGGAATGGATTGACTTGGTGGATAGACCCAAAGTGGAAAAAAAAATTGGAGCACAGAGAAAAATATTTCACGAGCTAGCAATTCAAATAGGAAGAGAGTCACTCAAGTTCTCTCAAGATAGATGGAATGAACTAACATAAGAATTAAAAAAGAAATAACCCCATTCAGTTTTTAACTACTTGACAACAGTCATAAGGACACATAAGTATATAAAAAATTCCATACAACATCAGATCACTTGGTTCCCTCTAACATTTCATCTTTCCCTTCTCTAGAATGAGGGGTAGTAGAGCAAGCCATATGGGAAATAATATATGTACATAAGGGTTCTACCTAAGCAAGGGAAGGAGTCACCAACACAATGGACTATAGAGAAGTTGCATTACAGTATAATTAGAGGTCTTGAATTGCTTGAGGACAAGCAAAGAACCAAGTTGGGAGGAGTGATGGGCCTGAGAATTATCTTCCTTTCCTTGTTTTAGTTTCATACTTTTCATAATATTTTTGATAGTTTCAAAGGAATTCCCAAACCTTTCCACTTATTTAAATAATTGAGGATGATATATTATATTGATAAATAATTGTGTGAATTTTTGAATGTCTATGGAATTTAATAGAGTTTTATGTTAATTATGATTATTAATGATGAAAAATTCCCTTGAGATAAACTAACCCCTACAACGAAGGATCTGTCAATCCGCAATAAAGGGACTATTAACTTGGAACAAAAGGATGTCTGCTTGCCACAATAGAAGATGATGATCACCTACAACACATGTAGTTTTCTGCAGTTGACGCAGGCAATGGTCGGAGATTGTGAACATAATTTATTTATGGATCACTCTATATTTTTACTTTATGTTATCATTAGGTTGTGAAGGAAAGAAGATACTTGTAACAACAATGGTTATGGCTTGTAATAAGTTTTTCCCTATTAGACATGTCTTCAATGTAACCATTTTCTTAAAAGATGTAGAGTATTGATATGATTTTGACACTTTTACCTCCACTAGCTTTTCATTATTGTTTAAAATAAGACCTAGTCCTCTTCCTATGTTTTGGGGAGAGTCGACAATTGGTTATAGCTTGTTTTTAGTCCAAAATTAATCGAACTCTCAATGATCTTGTATATATGATTGATTTTATGAGAGGTCAAGTTGGATAGATATTATGTGTTAAATTAGGTTTGAATATAATTATTCTTTCTATCAATTTGATGCTCTATTCTCAATTTTATATGTTCACATTGTGATAAAGAAGGATATAATATTTTCCATGAATCTCTGAGTTAAGATTAAGAAGAATATTGTGGGATTGCAACAATTCAAGCAAGAGCCACTGGAGGTACTACAATACTCCTCGTAGAATAGATTATTAATTATAGTTGGATAAATTGCTAAATTGTATTTTCTAGTTTAGAGTTGGTATGAGTTGATCGAATAATAATTGATTGATATTATAGTAAGCAACAACATAGTTGAGTTGTTAAACTTTATTGTCTTCACAAGAATAGTTCCCTGTAATAGTTATTATAGTTACCTGCATTAATTGTTATTTATTTGAATATGTTTCTAGATAGAGTTATTTCAATCAAGTTGCTTTCAAATATAATTGCTTTTGTTACTTTTCTATACACAATTTATTGGGACAATTTAGGATTCTCAATTGCACATACAATTCCAACATTATCTAAATATTATGATTTCCTGGTTGATAAATTAAATGAAGCACCTCTAGGATAATGAATTGCTTAATAAGGGATTCGTTAAGTTGTATGTATACATTGTTTACGTCATTTGAATGAGCATAGATGGAGTTGTACAATGTCAATAATTAAAATCAACATATTTGCCCCTTTTGCTAGCAATTCATTTTCCAAGATGAATAGATATTCATTAGGGCATTGTTGTGATCACTAACGAGCAAATCTATTATGATTTCCATGATTATAAAGCAAAAAATGAGAAACGTCCATAAAATACTTGCACACAAATAAGCCTAATTGTTATTATTAAGAGATGATAAAAGAGTTGAGATGAATGTACACAGTAAGCTTGCTTATATAGGCAAGGTGGTGAAGATAAGCAAGTAAAAAACAATGACTAACTACCCCACAAAAGTTGGAACACTTGTTAACTCACATGACAAGTGTTCTAGTGAGTGACAAGTGACCATGCAAGAGGTGTCTCAAAAAGTGATGACACTTGTCTCAACAACATGAGGTGAGACAAAAATATATAAGTCCCCTAAGTGGAGACTTAAAGCAATGTGAATAAGACCCTCTCTAGGTATGCCATAAGCTAACCAGTTTGATAAAGTCACTATTTACACCAACAAAATCAACCCAAAATGGGTGAACACATTAGTTAAAGTCATTTTTTTGGTTTAAAAAGGGATGCATGTCTAACAAACGAACAAGTAAGCATAAAAAAGAGGAAGGGAGGTCCTAGAGGCCAAAAAGACACTTCCACCATGGTCAAAGTAAGTAAGAGAGTTTTTATTACCTCATGCCATGTAAGATTGTGTGTTGGGTTGCTAGATTATCTTTGAAATTCAAAATATATGTATCTAATTTTGGTCATCATTAATTTTTAAACATCCTTGATAATGCTATAGTCTAAACCACTCCACTATTATAACACAATTAATCTAGATTTATTTTTGCCTAATTATTTAATTTAATTAGGTTAATTAATTAACCTAGGTTACACATTAAGGAAACTATTAATTTTTATTTTCATAATTATATATTTGAATAGCTTATTATTTAAAAATAGATATGTGGAAATATGTTAAGTAATTAAATTTAAAATGAGATGTTGTCCCCCTCTAGAAAATAAGAGTTTGAAGTGTGTTCCAAAGTTGTGATAAGGGAGAGGGGCCAATAATTAGGTGGGGTCTTATTATTGGTATAGTACTCATGGATATATGTTTTAGCCTTTCAACATATTTGGTGTATATTGCCAATAATTAGTCTATATGTAAATCAACAAATGACTAAATATTTGTCAAGATAAACCCTTACATGAACACATGGGAGCTTATGAATGTTATACAAAAAAAAAAAAAAATACATTTATTAACAAATGAAATAATTATTTTTTGCTTCATATAAACTATCATAATCATCCAATATAAATGTGATTTATAAAATAAGGTATTCATATGAACAAGTATTTTTGCTATGTGGAAAAATATTATTTTTATTTGTACAATTATCGGGGAGACAATACATTTACATTGGAGTACTTCATATTATATGTTTGTTTTATCACAAATATAAGAAGTGAACACAATAATTACCTTCTTTTTACATTGAACAAAACAAAATTACAAAAGATACAAGCTACCAATAGACACCTAAATGAGATTTAAGAAAAAACTATCCTTCAATGATTACAATGACAATACAAATGGTTAAAGCAAGAAATACCTTGTATTTTAATATGAAATGTGAAAGGTTTTCAAAAAGTTTTATGATTATTTAATTCCGAAAACAAGTTATATTTCAAATAATAATGTATTATTTTTATGACAATAAATAGTAATTTGTATTTAATTATCGGGTCATTGTGTTAGATAGAAAGATTAGAGACAACAAGATTTATGGTTACCACAAAGTATTGAGACATCATTTAGGTTGCATATGAGTTATATTTTAACTAAAAATATGATATTGTTCTAACAACAAATGTTATTTTTTTGTTTAAATACTAGGGATTCCATGATTAAGTTTTTGGTCAAATCTTCACTTTTCACTAGACATATTAATATAAGGACTTGTGTGATGAATTAGACCTCAAAACCTTATTGTAAATAGATAAAAAAACTATTTCACATTTCTAAAGACAGATCCTACAAAATTTCATTTAACCATTACCTATTCACCACACGACTAATAACCCCTCTCCCTTAAAAATAAAAATAAAAATAAAAATTTACAGATCCTACAAAATTCCATGTTACTCCTCCCCTAATAGAAAATAACCCCTCCCCTAGTAGAAAAATAAATTACAATATAAGAACGAAGCCAGATTCGATGGGCTCTCCGCACGAGATATAGGGAAGGGTAGGTAATGATGGAAACGAGTAGGCCCAAAATGAGAGATTCCAAGGGCATTATTTTTTTTTTAATTTTTATTTGTTGGAGAGTCAACCTAAATTGGGGAGAAAAGCAAGAGGTTAAGATAGACATGAAAATTAAGTGCACGAGGACAATGACATTACCTATATATATATAGTTTTCCACTAGCCTACTCATTTTTCTTATATTGCAAAGGGAGGGAGGTCTGGATTTTTGATGGCATTAGTGTACTAGTTGTTTTAGGTCATGGACAGGATCCTGCTGTTGCTGTTGATGATGACGAGCATAAATTCAATATATCTGTATTGAGGTGGCAGCAAGATATGGTAATTATGAGCAGAGAAGAAGCATGGACAAATTTTCCAAGAGATCTGTTGGCAGGTGCCCTAATGGGAGGTGTAGCACATACAATTGTGGCCCCCATAGAGAGGGCCAAATTGCTCTTGCAGACCCAAGAGAGCAATCTTGCCATTACAGGAGGAAAACACAGAAGGTTTAAGGGAATGCTTGACTGCATTCTCAGGACTGTCAGAGACGAGGGTGTGCTTTCTTTGTGGAGGGGCAATGGCAGCAGTGTGCTTCGGTATTACCCATCTGTTGCCCTTAATTTTTCTTTGAAGGTATGTGTTATTTAATCTGTTGCTTTGCTTGGTGACAAATTTAGTGGTGATGTATGTGTCCTTTGTTTTTTTCAGGTGCGGTGATATTTGATTCAATTCATAGTGGATCACTTTCATTTCGCTATTTGTGCTAATATGTGTTGCAATTTTTTCCAACTAGAAAAATCATTATTAAACCAAGTGAGCCTTTCATAAAATGAAGAATTGCATGGACCCTTCAGAAAATTACGCCCAGAAAAAAGCATTAAAAAGCCAAGTGGACCTTTGAGAAATTCAAGAATTGCAAGTTAAATAGCTGAAACTTTGACATGATCATATGCATTATTTAGTGCCTGCGAATGGGTTTGGAAACTATTTTTAAATGTTAATGGTGTTTTCAGAAAAACACATTAGAAAAGCTGACCAGTGAATAGGCACTTAAGAAAATCAAGGTCAAGTTAAGTGGAAACATTGAGAAATTCAATTAGTATGCTTGAGGGTTGAGGTTAATAGCGGGGAATTATGTAGATAGTTAATAGTAGTTTGACATATGTTGGTTGTTAGGGGCACTATGTTATATAAAGTTCTATACTGCAGTCACTTTGTGGAACAGGTAGTACACAAATATTAGGGCATCAATTAAGTATTCTAGATGGTACTGCAACATTGCAAAAATTGTTGTCATGTGGCCTGGTCAACCCATATAGAGTCTAGATGGGAATAAATATATTATAAAAGCATTAAACCAAAGGGTTTTAATAAACTTGGCAATCTGTCACGCCTTTACAAAAGTAAATTTTTATCTATATTAGCGTGCAGATAACAGTCTAATTTAAGTGATTGCGATTCCCATGTTCATATCACCGCAGACTAACTGAAACAATTACATACTCTGAAGTTGATTCAAAGAGTAACCCTGAATGTTTTTTGCAAACAAAGATGAAAACATAAGGACTAGGTTTATAATAGTTATCTCTGAAGTTGGTTGAAAGAACATACCTCTATGGTATTGCAAGCAAAGATGAAATAGGTAAAAAAAGTGCATATGGTATTCATAATTTTAAAATTTTACCCTGGGTGTACTTTAAAAAGTATGCAATAAAATTATAAAACCGTAAAGCATTCCATATAAGACGTTTTAACTTACACTGATATGTGTACAATTTTAGCTTAATTCTATCTGGTTAGGATTTAGCAGACTTGGGTAGCACACACAAATTATAAGTGAAAATTTTATTAATCTGGAAAATGTTTTCATATTAAATGTGAATGAACCGTTTGACAAAGCATAATTGAACCACCTCAAGGAACTTGAATTTACCAATTTGCGCTTTTTTGTATTAGCCTTATTGAACCTTTGGCAGTGTTTTACTTTGGTGACATACTTGTCTTGTTTACAGTATACCTTTCTGAAATATATATATATATATTTCCTTGGTTTTCTTAAATTTTTTCTAAAACTCCGGGGGAGGGGGAAAGGTGGGTTTGAAGGGTTGGTCTGGTGCTCTACAGCTAGAGAAATGATGGGCTATAGCAGCTAAAGTTGTTTGTTAAGCAGCCCAAACATGAAGATATGTTGTATTATCTCCTTTATCATTATTTCTATTGTTGGCAAATATTTACTTTTTATTCATGAGTATGGGAAAATTTCTTAGTTTTTTTCGGTTAAAAAATTCTAGGGAAAGGTGGGGGGTGGGGCCTGCAGGTTGGGCTGCTGCTGCAATATCCTGAATGGAATCTTTAATATTATTTTCCCAATTTTTAATTTTCTTCAATAATCTCAGGGGTCATGCAAAACCAAATATTATTCATCACTATAAGGTTGCAAAATAAACTTTTGTATGCAGCAATTATGGACCATGAATTCTTATGAAATTAATAGAAATAACATTAAGTTACAGCCCGACAGAAATGGTCAGAACAATCGAGCAACTTGATCCCAAATAGATTGTATTGAGGCCTTGCAAAGGGACAAACAGTTTGCAATAATAGATGGCAGAGCTAGGGATATTACACAATCGATCAATAACCGAATTACCTCAGTAATCTTTATTGATATTTGAAACTCTGTGCTGGATTCTATCAAATGTGAGACTATAGACCCTGCTCAATCATTCCCAGGCGACCAGATTATTACCTGCCACAAACCCTATCAAATCAGGCAGCACAGTGAATGTGGACTGCCAATTGGCTCTGCACAAGCAGTCTCAAATTTTATCAAAGATAATCTTCAATTACAGATTCAACAGAGATTTCACCACGATATCGATTTGCCTGTCACTTTGAAGCTTGTTATGCAATCTCTAGGTGAGATTGCCCCAAGTCTGAATCAGGGGTTTTCATTCACTAATCCAGTGATTGAAATCAGGGGTTTTTTGTCCTCTAATTCCAGACCTAGAGGGGTTTCATCCTCAGGTTATTTGAACTGAAGTTCCATGCTCCACAAGGAGTAAAATCAGATAATATGTTTTCTCAATGATGCCCTCTTCTCCTTGCTTGGACTCTCTTAAATAGATTTTTCCTCTAATAGACACACCTCTGCAAATGCCCTTTTGATTGTTATTATTAAAAATCAAATTTATTTATAAGTCCATTTTATAATATTATTCAATTCTTCCTTAAACCTGGTAGTGGTAATCACACTTTCTTGGGAAAATACTCCTGCGCCATGTTTATAGCATATAACTCTACACCCAACCTCACTCACAGACTGTAGACATAGCTGTTATTAGTAATGACCTGGTGTATATTTTTTCTAGTTAGAGTTTAGGTTCGAAGAGGGTAAATTACATTTTACCCTTACCAAGATTGCTTGTCCTCAAGCAATCACAAATTAGGATGCTTCTGGAGTTACTAGGATCCCAAATTAACCTTGGAGATTTGTATTTTCCAATCCTTGAACCTCCTTGTGATGTAGTTAGTTTTTGTTGCACTACTTTGATATAATTAGGAATTGGAAACTCTGCAGCAGGTGATGCTTCTCCAACTGTCTCAGTTATGCTTGACTCTGTACTACAGTGATGTCTCTGAAGAGTTGTTACTATGCTTGCCTCAACCTGTCTACCAATATAGTCATTCAATGCCATAATAAGGTGGATGCCATTGGTATGCAGTACCATACTGCCCAAACCCTGTTTTGTTGCCTCAAAATGTTCATGAATGCCTCACTATCTTGGAGAGCAACAAGTACATTTTTGTCAATCCAAGCAATTAATCACTGTTGTACACTCTATTTGTCCAACCATGAGATGAAAACCAGCTGCAATTGTACCCATGTTTCATCTTCCAAAGAAAAGAGTTGCAACCTTTGCAATTGATGCCCACTCACTAAGGAGTTGTTTAGTACATGTGGAGAGGGTGAATGTTTCCCAGCATGTGTCATTTCTTTCAACATTCCTCAAACTCTGATAAGTGAGAATATCCCAATGAGTCTCTGATTGGTAGTCATATGCAGCTCTATGAAGTCTGATTGTGTTCTTGCAGAAGAGAAAAATCTTCATAGCTTGCATTATATGCACAATTTTTGAATGTAAGTATCTCCTTCTAGCATTGGTATATCTATGGGTTCTTATTCCATCTATCAACACAAGCATGATAAGTAGATGGCTGCCTACAAAAAGAATTATGTTACTGTTCAAAACAATAGTAGGAGCAAGATGACTCTTAGTGTCTTTATGCATGTTATTTCAGCCTCATGACATTGGCTGATTGTGATCATATCAATATGAAGTATAGCTTTCATTTTATTTTTATCAGCCAAACAACCCTGTAGGTGAATTTCAGATCAGCTATTGGTTGATCTTCTGTGCAAGAACCAATATGATACTTTTTGCCAATGCTAACCTTCCTCCCCACTTATCCAAAATGTAAAACATAGGAGCATTATATTTCTGCACTCTGGATGGTATTGGCTGCCCTGCAATAATGGTGAAGGTAAATTTCTCCTCCTCATTTCCAGTGGTGATAAGCTTCCCTCCTTTTTTTTTTTGATTGGGAAGGATTTGAAGCGATACAACAATCCTTGTGACTTGAATCTATAGCATGAAGATTAGTGGAGCCAAATTCTACATCCTCCATAGTATTATGCTCCTCCAGATTGCTATCTTGTAGATTAATTTCATCTCTAATTTGTATGGTGGATTCCTTCTATTCTTGCTCACTGATCCGTTCCTTCTTAATTTTTGGTAGCTTTGGGTTTAACCCTTTTACTTTTGGCTTATGCTTTACAAATTCTTCCTTGACCTCTTCCTCTTGTCAGTTTGTCTCTGGTGTATCTATCATTGGTTCCAAGGTCTGCTTGGTCTCTTCGTCTGATTTTTCTGAATCCTTTTCAAGATGAGTTTTACTCTGTGGTATTAATAAATCTAGAAATGTATTTCTCTTGATCACCCTTGGCTCAGACTTTTCTTCTTCTCTATGGATGAAAGTGGGCCACAGAGGTCTATTGATAGATCCAACAACTATTCTTTGTGTGCAATTGTTTTGATTTTTTTTTGTTGGTTCCTAAAGTGCTTGCTCTATTATTCTGATTTTTGGAAGTATTTATATTATTCTGCATCATGTGGAGCATTTGACCCAACATGTCTATGATTGTATCAGTTTTTTTTTTTTTAATCAGCGTCCATCTTTTATTAATAATTCCTAATGATACAAATCTTTAGATTTTGTTGGCAGTTTTTCTCAAACAATTCATATGACCTTCACTAATTGGAAATGATACTGCATCTTGGAAACCTAGAGTTTGATAACAAGCTGCTGATAATGTTTTGATTGATAATTTGTTGAACAAATTTTGACACTGCTATTGTAAAACTGATATGGCGATGAACAGCTCAAAAACCCTCTTTCAAAGTCAATATGTTTGTTGTTTCACTGCTGATATCTGAAAATATATTGAATTTGCTCACAAAACCCCCATCAACTGACAAAGGTCACTTCTTTGCTAATAAAAAGTTTACTAATCTGCTGATGTGAAACAATGGTGTAAAGAAGCTTATGTAAACTTGAAGCTTTCTCTTTAGCACCCTTGTCTCTTACATATATCTCTTGCTTTCCAACAGTTGAGTCTCTTGTTTAGAACTTGATTTTCCTTTACCCAGTCACTGCTCCTATTATAAATAGAGCTCTTGAGTTTGACAGGGCACGACTATTGGGATCGATGTGCCCTTGTACAAATATAAATGATTATCTTTGATAAATATGGTCAGTCGTGTTACCTATGTGAGTCTAAAATGCATGCTAGTCAGCCATACCACTCAACACATAAATAAAACACATTTTTTGTCAATCAGATATTGCCTACATCAATTAGCATATGAATTTCTGTATTCAATTGTTCTCTTTCTTAGGCTGGCAGGGTCTGGCTCTGATACCATTGCAATATCCCAAATGGAATAATTTTATATTATTTGCCCAATTTTTAATTTTCTTCAACAATCTTAGGGGTTAGTTCCTCAAGCAAAGCCAAATATTATTCCTAAGTTACTGATCTTGGTTCTGTTCGCAGATTCGACCAAAAAAATTTTTGGGGTCGGGTTCATTGGTACAAACAGAGAAGCATAAATCCTCCAAAAATCGCAAAAATCCTGATTTTAAAAAAGTCTTCGGCTGAAATGATTTTTTCCCCAAAAAATCCTGATTTAATCAGCCATGATTTTCAACGATGTTCAATGATTTGTAAGGGTTTAAATCGCAAAAAAATTGCCCAACCAACCCGTCGCGAAAACATAACCGCACAAAATCATTATTTAATTGGGTTTTTTCGTTGATTTTTAGCAGAGAACTGAGTGCTAGCCATTGGGATGTGGTTAACCATCAAAGATTCGTTAGATTTCATCAGGTTGTTGAGGCAAATCATAGGTAGGCAACCTTGAATGGACATATATTTCTAACCAATGTTAAGGACATTAAAATACAGACATGTTCTTTGGTATGCTTCTATGTTTGATGTTAAGGACATTAACATGGAATGGTTAAGAGATGTGCTGCCTTAGGCTTGTAGTAATGCTTTCTATGTATATAAATCCAAAGGCACAATTTAGTGGGAAATAGTAGACAAGATCATAAATATTAAGTAAGGCATGTTAATATAAGTACTTTCCAAGATCATAAAGATCTTATTTTTTTAGCATATCTAAACCTTATAAAAGTACTTTCCAAAAGTAAATATAGAAAGCCAAATTAAACTACACGAACCTCTATTGGCTTGCTATCAACCCAAAGAGGTTTGTTTTCTTTGAATTCTTGTGATTCTGACTATTCAAAAGAACTTTTAACATTTCAATTGTCAACAATAATACCAAGGTGGTTGTTTAGATTGTTAAGGTTAGGTTGGAACAAATTTCCTTTTCAGATGCTAACAAAGTGTGCTAATTTGGAGCTTCTATTTGACATTTGCCATCAAGTTGTAATGATAAGTGGGTAGGGTAATGATAATTGTATAATCAAGTGGGAAGCATAAGTATATACGTAATAATATATAGACATCGTGGAAACTAGAAGTAGAATGGTTCCTATCAGAAAGATATTCTAGTGCTGAAAAAAATAAACTGTAGCAGTATTTTATATCAAAATGAGGGATTGTTTTGGTTATATTTAAATTTCCTATATATTTTGCAAGCTTAATGCTTTGTTAATTGGTGGAACTCACTACTCAAATCATGCTCTGCACTTGGTTAGGATCTACATTCCATTTAGGATTGTCATATACATGAAGGTTGAGAAGGCCTACAAGGAGTACAATAGTTGTTCATGAATACTTTAGATATATATAGTGTAGCATTCCATACATGTTAAATAGATATTAGGCGAACTAATACATGCCTTGAGAGAAGTCATGCCCTAGTCTTGTGGGCTTATCTTAATCCCTCACCAAGCAGGCCCAATAAACTTTCTCTTTAATGATCCATATAGATTTTAGCAGCAACTATCCCATTGAAAGCGAATGTTCCTTGTGCTTTGATTTTTCCATTGAAACTTGTACCTATAATCTCTCAAACTCTCAACTCAAAGTCCATTAATGTTTTTAACTCCATCATCCACTTATACGCAAAATCAAGGAACATTTACTTGAATAATAATAGCTAAAATTGTGGCTCAAATAGTTGTTCTCTTCTTTTGTATTAGCAGGTCTTTATTATCTAATAGAAAAATATTTAACATTCCCTTTATTCTTTTACAAATCTGCTAAAATAGTTATCAATGAGAACATTTCAATATCATTTATGGTCTTTTGAGATTTAAAATTTTGTTTCAAAAGCATTTTCTATTATTCTATCTTGAGCTATTTGATTCAAAACCTATTAAGTTGAACTTTGCAATTGCTTCCTTTGTCATATAAGTTCCCTTTCACACTCTTCATATAGTTCTCTACATTGTTCTAGAAATTGCAAGTACTGTTAAATCACAAATATGAACTAGTTGATTCTTGTTTTGTAATTTATGATGTTTGCTCAACAAAGGAAAATTGTCATTTTTAATGACTTTCTTGGGCGTGAGGATTTTGAGATCCTAGAAGCCAATGTGGATATCATGAGGTTGAACGACTTAGGAGAAGCTTCGAACCATAGCTTCATTATTAGGACTTGCATCCCTCTAATATAGCTCTATTTTTAGTAGCAAGAGTCATTGACTACGTTTGATTTTTTGGAACTTTGTACTTAATTTGTAGGTTGACTTTGTACCAAACTATATTGTAATTGAAATTTTATCAACTGTAACCATCTAGTTATTATTTATGCACTATGAAGTATGCTTTGTGCAATGCAATGCAATCAGTGATATGAATATAAACAACAAAATCCTATTTTCTAGAATTCATGTGTTAAACTCAGGGATACCGGTGCCCCCAAAAATCCTAGATCACGGGTACGAGGGATGGGGGGGAGGACCGTCCCCTTTTAATCTGAAGCGTCGAGGGGCGGGGGCCGTTTCCCAAGGGGTGGTGAAGATCCCAATGACAGGGGGGGGCTGCCGTCCCTTGACCGTCCTGGGGACGGCCGGCCGTCCCCCGCGTTTTGGAGCTCAAGAACTTAAGAAAAAAACATAAAATTTTTAAAAAAGGGCCTTGCCTATGTGGCATGTGTGGGCCCTCATGTTTTTCACTCCTTTATGAAAGAAAAAGGGCCTCTAAAACTTCATTCTATTCATTTTGTTTGTTTGAGCAGCCAAGGGTTTGAGAGGAAAAAAAGTTGCAGCCATTGAAGGAGAAGGAGCAGCAGTTTGAAGGAGGAGAGGAGGTTGAAATAGTGTTGTTGGGAGTGCAAATCCATCAAAGAGGTATGCATTTCCTTTCCCTATTTTCATTTTTTCATTTTTTTGCAAAATATGAAGTATACATAGTCTGATTTTTTTTATTTTTTTGCATTTTCAGTCAAAACTTGCATTCTAAAAACAAAAAACATGAGCAGCAGTGAGGGTGGGAGTGATAGTGAAGTTGAAATGCAAGCTAGAAGGGAAACTAGAGAGCAAATAACCCCTACCCAACACCATCCTTCATCAACCAATACCAATACTATGAAGGACTATGCAAAACACACATTAGACAAAAAAAAAACCATTCCTTCAATTTGTGACAGCCAAGGGTGAAAGACAAAAAAATTCAGGGGGGAGTAGGGTTTGGTTTTGCCATGTTTGTGAAAAGGAGTTTAGGGGCAGCTACACTAGAGTTAGGTCTCATTTTTTGGGTGAGGTGGGCCATGGAGTTAGAGCATGTGTCCTGCATTGACAGATGCACTATTTATAGAGTGCCAAAAAATTCAAATGGAGTGTGATGGTGGGGTTCAAGGTGGGTCTCCTTCTTTCCCAAGTTCACAATCATCTATGCCTACTCCTACTCCTAGTCCTTCCACAGTTGGTAGTAGTGTTATCTTAAGAGGAAAGAGGAAGGTGATTGGTAGTGATAAGGCAGCCTCAGTTGAGTCCATGTTTCAAAACCAAGCACGAGAAACCTCTGAATCCTCCATTGCCAAATTCTTTTTTGCCCATGCCATTCCATTTCATGTGGCTCGTTCCTCTTATTTCAAACAAATGGTGAAAGACTTAGTCACTGTTGGTCCTTCATTTGTACCCCCTGGAGATCATAAGCTACGCACCACCCTCCTAGACAAAGAGTACTCCAAAGTTAATGTGTTAATGGAGGAGATGAGGCAAACATGGATGAGGACGGGGTGCTCTATAGTGATGGATGGGTGGACTGATTGTAGACGTCGGCCACTCATCAATGTCATAGTCACATGCCCTGCTGGTTCTTATTTTCTTAGAGCCGTAGATTGTTCAGGGAGACGTAAGGATGCTGACTTCCAATTTTCCATTTTGAGAGATGCCATAGAGGAGGTTGGGGCTGCAAATGTGGTGCAGGTGATCACCGATTCAGCACGTGTGTGCAAATCGGCTGGGTTGATGGTGGAGGGTACTTACAGGCACATATTTTGGACCCCATGTTGTGTTCATGCATTGAACAATGCATTGAAAGACATAGGGAAGATGGATTGGGTGAAGAAAACGTGGCAGGCTAGAGAAATTCAGATGTTCATTTGCCCACCACACCTCACTTGCTCTCTTCAGGACATTTTCAAAGAAGGAGTTTCTCAAACCTGTTGATACAAGGTATGCCATTTACTTCATTTTGTTTCACTTTCAATTTGTATTCATAATCTGATTTTGTTTTAAATTTTTATTTTTTAATGAATCATTGAATTAATGAATGTAGATATGCCACATACTTCATCCTATTGGAGAGGATGGTTGAGGTGCATGAGCCTCTACAACTGATGATGGTCAATGCTGAGTGGACTAGATGGCCTAATGCAAGTTCTACTCAAGGAAAGAGCATCAAACAAAAGATCCTCGATGATGATTGGTGGGCCAATGTGATGTAAGACATATTAGATGGCTGATTTTCATATTAAATTTCTGATTTTAATATTTTAATTTTATTGTCCAATGTTCCAACTTTTGAAGTTTCTAACATGTCAAATAACTTGTCAACTAATTATTTTGAACTTTTTGTTTGCATTTTGCAGATATATTTGCTCCTTTATCTCGCCCATTGTAGATGTCATTAGATATGCTGATACAGACTCTCCTAGTCTTGGAGAGATATATGAGACATTTGACACTATGCTTGGGAAGATCAGGCAAGTTATTTTGGCAAAGGACCCCACTTTGGATTTATATGAGCAACACATTAGGCCCATTGTGACGCGGAGGTGGAATACAATGAACACCCCGCTTCATATGGCTGCCTTTGCTCTAAATCCAAAATGGTATGCACCAAGGGATGGTAGGGTGCCTCCATGTGATGATGCTGAGGTTTTAGATGGGTTCACATGAGCCATTGAAAAGATTTATCCACCAGAGCAAGCTTCACTACTTCGGTCACAATTTCTAGACTTTGCTAATCTTAATGGCCCAAACTTGAGTAAACCACAGGCGAGGTTGGATAGAGCTATATTAGCTCAATCGAACCCTATTGGATGGTGGACCTATCATGGGAGAGATACACCACAGTTGAAGATACTTGCCACTCGCCTTCTTGCACAGGTTGCTAGTTCCTCTGCTGCAAAGAGGAATTGGTCCACGTATAGCTTTATCCACTCTCTTAAGAGGAATAGACTTACCTCTAGACGAGCGGAGAAGCTAGTGGCCGTTCATAGTGCTCTTCGGCTTCAGGATCGGCAAACTCCAGAGTATCGACAAACTCCAGCTCTACGGTGGGATATTGATCCCGAAGACGCGGCTCAGGTAGATGAGGAGGAGACAACTGAGGGCTTGGTTGGGGTCCCATTGGCTGAGGAGGAGCATTACAATGGCAATGACTTAGAGGATGACTCTGATTTTGATGCGGTTATGAGAGATGATTAGGGGCAGCAGTGCTCTTTGTTTATTTTGTATTCATTATTGACATACGATATTGTATTTTGATTTTCATAGCAAACTAAAACTTTAAAACTATATGGCAGCAATGTAGCCTTTGGGCATTTTGATATAAGTTTATAAATTATAACTTGGAGGTTGTTTCATGATTCGTGTATGTTAATTTTGAATGCGTATTGAGTATTGGCATAATGTTGAACACAAATGTTATATGTTAATGTTCTATAATGTGTATTATGCATGCCTTATTCATGTTATCTATTGAATATTTAAAATTTCCCTATATTTTTAAAATTTTCCCTATATTTTTATATAGCCGTCCCTAATTTTGGCCTCAAAAATCAGAAACTTGGGGACTCGTCCCGCTGTCCCTTGCCGTCCTCGTCCCAGAAACTTGGGGTAACCTTGGTTAAACTCTATTTTATTTGCTCTCTATATATGATATGGAAATGCCCATAAAGTTAAAAAAAAGGTAGTTTTTGTCTCTTTTTTTAAAAAATTTTATGTATTTTCTTATATCCAATTTTTTCAAAAAATCTTAACTTTGGATTTGCTGATTTTTTCCCCAAGCGATTTTTGCTGCTATGGGTACAAAAACATATAAAATATATATAGTCTAAAATAAAAATATTATATGTAATATAGATATTTTTAATTTTTTCAATGTACAATATTATTATATTTATATTATAACATTATTTATTAATTTTATTAATATTTTATTATAAATTAACTTTATTATTTATTAATAGTAACTTTCTATTATAATTTTATTATTATATTATAATATTATATATTATTAATTTATTAATATTGTATAACGTTTTATATTATTAAATATATAAACGTTATACGATATTAATATTTTTATTTTTTATTTTTTATGGCAAACTGCTATAAGAGAGGATAGCACTCTTTCTATTACTTTACAAACAAAATTACAAAAACTTAATTTTTCACCCCGGATTTTGCTGATCTTAATGTCATTGAGTGTTTGGCCCTTGTGGGCGGAGATTTCTTCCTTTTAACTTCTGTCCATTCTTACTTTGACTTGCTGGAGATATTTTGCTCAAAGTCATTTTCTTGCTTTGTCACTACTTCAGATATGATCACCCGAAGAATCAGGAGACTGCGTATCAGATCTCTCTAGTGAAGCTAGAATGGAGGGCTTGACAGAGGCTCCAACTACCTCGGGAACATTGTTTGATGCACATTTTTGATTTGAAATTTGTGGAACCAATGAGGAAGGAGAGCATTGAAAAGGAGGCACTTCCTGTAAGGAATTTGGAGAAGACGAAGCATCCTTCGCCAAGGGAGCAATTACATAGTGGCTGCCTGGCTGGAATCAACCCCATTCCACCAAGAAGGCTGAAAAGGGGCTTCACCCTGCACATTAGCTTGCTTCTTGTTGCACTGTGTGGTACCATGGGCTGTTGAGAAACATTTCCTGCATCTAAAAGCAATCTTCTCATAACCTATCGGTTGTCTCCAACATCTATTTCCAACTTTCAATGAGATTTCAGCCGACAAGCCTTTGGATAAATTGAATTCAACACATAATCGAACACAAGTAGAGTTTTCATAATTGATAGTTTCTTTTGAAATGCTGTGATACTTTCCTAATCCATTGGCAATTGCAATCAAACACTCAATTTCCCAAAATTGCAGAGGAAGATAGGGCAATCTTACCCAAAGGAATGCAGAGGAGAATGTCTCAGTTCAAGGATCAAAGGAAGGGAATCAGGGCTTAATGCATAAAAAATCACCCTGATAGAACCAAGGACCTGTATTGAGAATTAGTTCCTTATCTTTCAGAGATTCAAATTCCAAAATAAAAAATCCCTTTGCGCAAGGATAAATGCTAATTTCATCCTCCATATACTCTTTCCAATTTTCGCTTATCCAGGCGTGGAGGTCACACAACTTCGGCCATACTCTCATGAATCTGCAAATCAAAGCATGGTCTTTCAGATACTCCTCTCTGGCATATGCAATGCTGTCCAAACTTATTTCCGGGGCCGTAACTGCATTTCAGATGAAAAATGGGGGTTTCAGCATAACGCCAGGGTGAGAAGGAAAGGGATCTGAGGCCCCCGACATCTGATTCTTCCATCCCTGCAACACTTCTGGGCTATCCAGACCCAAAGCCGTTTTAAATGGCTCTAGTTTGCGAGGAGAGCCGACCTCCCCACTTCGCAAAGAACCCCGTGTAAATTGGGATGCCCTAGCCGCAACCTTAGGGCATGAAGTGGGTAAAATGTCTTCCTTCGCTGTGCCACCAGAGGCACGATTTCGAATGTCTTTTGCTGTTGAGGAAGCAAGATTTGGAGCAGAAGAAAATGCGGTAGAGGGAGCGGAAGAAATCGCAGCAGAGGGAGCCATCGCAGAGTTAATTTTTATACAATATTAATAAATTAATAATATATAATATTATAATATAATAATAAAATTATAATAGAATGAATCATATTTTGTAAAAAAAAGCAATACAGATGTACTATTCTTAGAAGTAGAATCAAAAGGCTAGATTCAGCCTAGTCTTGTAAAAGCTCTGTAATTCTGTCATATTGTGGCAAAAAACTAAGATGTAATTAATATTAATAAATAATAAAGTTATTATACCATTAATAAAATAATATATAATGTTATAATATAATAATAAAATTATAAAAAATATTAATAAATAATAAATATTAATACGTATACTTAATTTTAAAAATGAATCAACATACATAAATAATAAAGTTAAGAACCTTAGTATGATGACAACTTTCCTCTCGACTTCTTACACTAATCTTGAAATTACAAAAATGTGAGTGCGCAAATTTTAGGTGGGTTTTGTTGCGGTAGCAAAGAAATAAGGGTGA
>VDFB02000015.1:508206566-508329299 GCA_007258455.2 Sequoia sempervirens
ATCACCACCGCTAGAGGAGCTACCCATCCCACCTCAAACCTTGATTTGGTCATACTTGCATTGTTACATCTATCTATGGAATGAAGAATTTCATGAGTGGAGATGGCAACATTCATAATTTAATTAAATAATTAGTGATAATTATTTAATGAAAATAGAGGAATAATTGTAATTAACGACGTAATTAAATCATAAAGAACAATAATAATTAGGACACAATTACATAAATAGGATTTAATTAATTAGGTAGAAAGATTGAATTAAAATGAATTAGGACAAAATTAGATAAATCTTATAATTAAATTAAAAAATATATTTAATTAGTCAGGAAGGGTGAATTTAAATAAATTAATTAAATAATGTAAAGTCACTTAATTAATAGTAGAATATGATATTTGATAATAATTAAATAATGAAATATTACTTAATTATTAAGGGAAAAACAAATATTAGTATAAAAGTGTTACTCGCCGACTAGGACAATTTCGAGTATCTATAATTACTTTAATGCATATATAATAATATAACTTATGTTAACTATATATACATATACATATATATAACTCTCATCTTTTTATGTGGGAATATATATTTGTTAGTGTGAATGGGGTTATTTCCTAACTAAATATTAGTAAGGACCTATTCACATTATTAATAAGTTTACTTAGGAGTTAGTTTCCTAGGTGGCATTCTAGAAAATAGTATTTAATGGGGCCATGTCTCATTAATTAGCATGTAGTTATCTAGGCATTTAATATTTCTCTCATGCATTTAAAATCATGCATTAGGCATTTAATGTTTGCAACTAAGGTGGTTATCCAACCTCCTCTCTCCTTACCTATGTAAGCAAGGCTCTTGTACATTTTTACATCATTCTAGATCAATTCATCATGGATCATCATTTGATCAAGATGTCTTCTTGCTCATGTTGCAACACTTTCTTATTCATGTGGATGGTATTCTTCTTAGTTGATCCTTTGAAGTGTGGCCAATTTCATTGGGTTATTGTTCATATTTCCAACATGGTATCAGAGCTTAGGCCATAGGAGATCCATCTCAGTTCGGGAAGTTGAGCTGAGGAGACTATCACATGTTGAAGGTTTTCATGAAGGGCTAGCTGTTCTCATCTGGGAGGCAACAAATTTCTGAGGCACTTTGGGTTAGATTTGACCCAACCATTGTGTTCAGAAGGTTCAAAAACCTAAGGAATGCCTACCCATTCGTTGAAATTCGACTTCATCATCTGGAGGCCATCAAATATTTTTTGCAGCAATATTGGAAGGGCATCATATAGATTGTACAAGTTACAGGAAAAAATTTCCTCCCCCTTATTGCAGAAAAAATCCACTCTCTAGTTGAAATCATATAAAATACTTCATATTCCAAGGTAAATTTATTTTTCGGTGATTTTTCAAAAAATCAGGTGACTATCTTAAATTTGATGGCCAAATGACTGTCGTGGAAGCCCCATCATTTTTTAATTAGGCATTTTTCTTAAAATCGCCATAACTTTTGACTTAGGTATCAATTTTTTGCAAACAAGATATCATTGGAAAGTTGGTTTTGAGCACTATCTATTGATGTAGGAATTTTTATCAGATTTTATTTTTGTAATATTTTTTCATAGCTTGAAGTTAGTGCTTCCTTTTAGACTCCCGAGCTCGTATGTCTTCACCAGTTTGTTAGATTTTGGAGATTCCAACGACATTGCAAAGGTGATTTAGAGCTCTATAATTTTTTCCATCTACTTTTTTCATATTCATCCCAAGGTATATTCCATTGAGTTTTTGCAATTAGAGGCATTTACTTGATAACTTGGACATACTGTAATTTGGAGAAAGTCTATTTGCATTAGGAGGCTTCATTTTCAATTGTGCATCATATTTGGGAGTTTATATTTGATATTGTAGGTCATGTATTTGTAACATTGGAGATATATCATAGTTCATTATGGAGTTTGCATATTATCCTTCTGTGATTATGTTGTAAAAGGGAAACTATAAACAATGGTGAGATGGCATCATAAACCATCTCCAATCACTTCAATTGTTGCCACATTTGTATGGTATTGTTTCCCCTCCTGATAAAGGTATCCAAAAATTTGCTTGGAGTTGTAAAAGGTATGATGTCTTAGAGGTTATTGTGATGCATGTTGATGATGATTCTTTGAAAGGAATTGATCATTGTGTTTGTCCTCATATTCTTTGGACTAAGATTTTGGAGCTATTTGGAGATCATGATACTCCACCATTCCCCAGTGATTATGATTAAGAATGTCGTGTGCCTCTTCATTCTTCAAACATCATACCCTGTGATGATAATACTATGCAGGAGCTTATAGATTTGGAATGCTTTGAATATTCATATGAGGATGTCAAGGGTTCTTCAAATGCTTCTTCTCCATCAAAGATATTTGATGTACCTTCACCTTCAATGATTCCTTGTCTAGAGTCATTGATTGAGGCTACCATCATTCCTATTCAACATGAAATATTTTGTTTTCCAGACTTGGGATCACAAGATGGCTTTGTTTCAGGTATTGTAGACTTGGCTACTTCTATAGGTTTGGAGGACGTTCTTGAGGGGATATCTCTCCTCTATGTAGATTCTACTTTGGAGGGTTTTCTTGAGTCTCCACATTCCATTGTTTTGACCTTGATTGGGGATCTCGATCTTGGTGATACCACCTTGGAGGCACTTGATTCCTCTTTAGAGATTCCATATATGAGGCTTCTTCCCTCCCATTTGATTATGGAGTTAGCATTTCTTCAACATCTACCATTGGATTTGCTTATTCCTAGCGGAAGACATGTGGTTTGTCATCATTGGACATTCTTTTGGCTTTAGACTTCTTTCAATGGTTTTGAGGACACTTCATTTTGGGGGGGCAATCTAGTCTCCATCTATTCCTTCAATAAAGGGGGTTGATCCCACAATAATGGGTTACACTTTTTGGCCAAACTTGACATTGAAATCAACATTTTTCACCAGATCTTCACTTTTTTACACCTATAGCAACTAAACCATTAAGAATTTGAAGATGAATCAAACTAGTGATTTGTGAAATTTTGTGTGTAGATTCTAATTATATTTTTTTAGAAAAATTAAAAAATATATTGTGAATCCTTTTATGTAATTGTTAATAGCTTACTTTTTCTACTTTAAAATGTGATGTTTACTTCAGACTCCATAACTTTTTTATAGAAATGATACAATTCTAATTTTTAAAATACAGATTTGTCACACAAATATCTAGTGTATGGATATTTTTTCATAATTTTTTGTTACATATTTTTTAATTAATTTTCCATGTCAGAGTAATTATAATTTGGACAGAGGTGTACTTCGTACCGCATAACTTTTTTGTATGCATTTTAATTAACTTATTCTTTTTTTGTTGGAATAATAACATCAATACCTAGTGCACATGTATTTTTTAGAATTTTTTTCTCTATTTCCCTTTTTTTTATGTATGAAACAAAGACCTTGATGTTCATTGAAAAACCATCTTTCACAAGAAATAAAAAAAATATAATAATCAAATTAGGTTAAACCCACAAAATTGGTTTACAATTCCAATGAGGAAGGAAAATTGCCAAAAATGCCCCCATGGATTTTTTTTTGGTTTTTGAGGGTTCAAACAAACATCTGGTTCAAGCAAACCAATTAAATGTTGGGTCCCAGTCATTTCTCAGGAAAAAAAGCAAAGGAAAGGGTTGTGGAAAGGGGGTTCACTTGAACCCCCCTTTTCCCCTCTTCTCACCCTCGGGCACCAAAAAACTCTAGAATTCTACCCTTCAAAGCTCGAGTTGAGGATGAAAATGTAAGGAAAGCTTAGGTGCTGAACAAACTATCCTAACGCCAAAACCTCAGGGAAGAATGCAGAGGTGACTTTAAAATTTTCAATTACAGTCCAATTAAGATACTCATGAAAGAAATAACAGAAATGAGAAATGAACACATACACAATTAGACACCAGATTTACATGGGAAAACCCTTACGGGAAAAAAACCCACCACACCAAGAAAAGCCTCTTTGTATTACAGTAAACAAAATTACATGCAGAGATCAACTTCACTTTTTGATGTCAATTATTATAGCAGCCCCATTCACTTATCAACCTTATATAGAAATGCTCTTCGAAACATCCAATGAATTCACTCAAATCAATCTGTGTTCAATCAAGCAACACTTTGTTATCTCACACTATTTATCATCATCCGCCATTGCTAGAGAGTAATCCATTCTCTCACAGTCTATTCATCTCCCTCACATGAATGGTCGTAATAGTACAACTGCCAACGGTTCTCCTTCCGCTTCGCTGATTGGTCCAAAACAGACCACGTAGGATAGTCATTCGGTCAAAATGGTTCAACAAAATTGCATGTCGATGAGACACTAAATCGTGTCTCCCCGATGCCAAAATGCCTGATCACATAACCATCGGCATGATCATCGCTATTGGCAACACCCTAAGAAGTCATATCGAATTCAAACCTGTTACCTAACTCTCTCTATCAACAAGACAATCGCTATCGGCAAGACATCATACTAAACACAAATCCATCACGCGAGAGGAATACTATCAGCAAGAGTTCACACCGATCATAGAACAGTCGGCGAGAGAAACGCTATCCCAAGAGGTCATATCAAATGCACTAGCCTGTCGGCGAGACCACATCCTATCGGTAAGAGTTCTTACCGAATGCAAACCTGACCAAGTATCATCGGCCAGAGTCACACCGATGTCATCGACAATTCATGTCACCTCGACCAGTCTATCGACAAGAGCAACACCATCGGCAAGAGGTTACACTGAAGTTCACCACGTGGAGATCCATCGGCAGTTCATAAGTTCAAATTCGTCGGTGAGACTAGCACTCTCGGAAAGAGTTCATACTGACTGCAAACCTGTCAACCAAGAGTCTCCCCGATGATCACTAGGAGCCAACCCATCGGCGAGACTAGCGCTATTGAAATGAGTCACTCTGAAGGTTCATACCGTCTCCCCGATAACATTCGTCGCCAATATGTAAAACCTTAGTGAGACATACTATGTTGGAATGAGTCATTCTGAATGTTCATGCCTCTCCCCGATGCCACTCGTCGCCAAGAGTCTCCCTAATAACCAAATGGAACCAATCCATTGGCAAGAGATCTGCCATGACGGAATGAGATGGGAAACTCACAACGATGGCCATGTCTTGCTGATGACTCCCATCGGCAAGACAGAACCAAAGTCTCAACGACTTTTAATCTTTGAACACAGCTGCTAGTTGGTAAGACTTCGAGAGGGTCTCACCGATTTTGCCCTTTTAGGAGTTTCATGTCAGTAAGCTTGCGACACATTTTCCAACAGAAAATGGAGGAGACTTCACAGACCCAACTAGATGATGGTAGTCCTCAGAACAAGCTATCCAATGAATACAATTTTAATATGTTTTGGTTTTATTATGTATTTGTTTTTTTAGTTTGATTAAACATAGGTATTTCACCAAAAATAAGTTCTTTGTTCTGCACATGTGGAAAAATAGTAGATTATCATTTTTTTTTGAAAAATATCAGTGCACTAGATATTGAAGTCCTTGATCCAACAATTTTTTTTTGAAATTCGATACATACAAAAAAATTTATGTTGTATACAATCCACCTATGTCTAAATTGTAATTGGTTTGACTTCGGAACTTGATTAAGGAAAAAATATTCAATAAAACACTATGAAACCAATTAGAAGCACTACATATCATAGTTACAAATCTAAATTTGAAAAAAATAGAATTTTATCCTTCATGAAAAAAAGTTATGTTGTATACGGTGAGCGTCAATCCTTAAAAATGGTGTTTATTGAAAAAAACTAGTTTTCAAAGGAGATGGAAAAAGAAGTGCAATCTAATTCCAAAAAAAATTGAAAAATATATATTTAGAATCTATAGACAAAATGTCACAAAACACTAGTTTGCATCATCTTCAAATTCCTCATGGTTTAGCCACTATAGGTGCCAGAAAGTGAAGATTTAGTTAGAAAAAATTAGTTCAGTGTCCAGTTTGGCCAAAAATTATAAACCAGTATTGTGGGATCACCCATTAAATGTATTTAAATTTAAACTTTTTGGGGAGCTTATAATAAGGGCTACATAATTACAAAACGTAAATTTTAAATGAATTCATTGGATAGGTATGGTTTAAAACTAATGGGGTTTTATCCAAGGGGGTTTGATCAAACCCTCTTTAATTAAAATCATTTAAATGGAACCTTTAAAGGATTAAATTATTATATTTTCCAAAAATATGTGATTTCAGGAAAAAATCAGAATGTCCCAGAAAGTGTAACCCATTATTGTGGCAGCACCCAAGGATCATTATATTGTTTTTGGATCTTGTTCAACATCAATTTCTTGCATAGTCCTAGTTTGTCACCTTCTTCATTGATTGGGCATCTACCTAATTTGATTGTAGCATCTTCATCTACCTTGGGCAAGGAGACACATGAGTAGTTTTCAAAGACATCATCATCATACACATTCATCCTTCCTTCCTTCAATTCCTATTCGGAATGGGAAGCATCCCTGCATTTGTACTTGGTTTTGTTTCTTCTGAAAGTGAGACAAGTTGCTTTTCGATATTGGATCATGTTTTTTCTTCAGGGACTTACCATTTTTGCAAGTGATTACATATTGTGGGGGGCTACATAGTCTCTCTATTTCCCTCTTATGGGGGGCTAGTGATTTTTGTACTCTTGTGATGGATGTAGCTCTTGGGGGTATTGATGTTGAGACCTCCATACATCACTTCCATTACTTGTACATAATTAGCATTAGATTGTGCATTCTATCTCTTTTTTGGGGAGGAGCTTTGTCCCATGGGATTTTCTCCTTTTCTCCGTTTGTAAGAGATTGCATTTTTATTTGTACATGGGTACCTAACATGGCCTAATAGCCGAGACCCATCTTTGCATCATAACTACACTCCCAAGTTGCACTTATGGGGGGGTGTTAGTGTGAATGGAGTTATTTTCTAACTAGATATTAGTGAGGACCTATTCACATCATTAATAAGTTTACTTAGGAGTTAGTTTCCTAGGTGGTATTCTAGAAAATAATATTTAATGGGGCCATGTCTCATTATTAGCATGCAGTTATCTAGACATTTAATATTTCTCTCATGCATTTAAAATTATGTATTAGGCATTTAATGTTTGCAACTAAGGTGGTTATCCAACCCCCTCTCTCCTTGCCTATATAAGTAAGGCTCTTGTACATTTTTACATCATTCTAGACCAATTCATCATAGATCATCATTTGATCAAGATGTCTTCTTGCTCATGTTGCAACACTTTCTTATTCATATGGATGGTATTCTTCTTGGTTGATCCTTTGAAATGTGGCCAACTTCATTTGGGTTATTGTTCATATTTCCAACAATATTTGCAAATCTATACATTTATATAATATTATATGTATAACAATAATATTACTTTTTCTTTTTGACAGGCTAGTGATGTCAAGGGGCAACTACCATAACAAGTTCAAAAAACTTCTTAAAGAAGGGTTTATATAGTTGTTGACTCATGGAGATATAATGAAGGAAATACCCTTATTTAGTTCCTCCAAACATTGTTTATTAGAGGCTAGTGGTCCCGAATTATTTAACACCAACATTTAGAATTCATCATACTTTCTAGAGATTAGTCCCATGGAGAAAAAGTTGAGATACCATTTCATGTTAGAATTGTTTTGTACGTCATTTGTTTGAAGACATCCTTGATGTCTCTAACCAAATGCTTGTGGTCATAGTTGGAAATAACTTCGTAGGCTAGCCTAACCAAATCATCACGTAGCCACATGTGAACCATAAGCTTCACATACATCTTACAACCCATGAAGTCCATGTAGGTGGTGAGAAATTTTCACTAATGTTGAAATTATGAATATGTTTGTTTGAAAGCAAGTACACCTTGATCACCTTCATTATTGCCACTTCTATCTCCAAGTTGGTAGTTTTGAACAGTCATCTTATCTGGGTAAAGACCAATTCTTGGGGACAATCGTATTGCATGCCTTCTAAGATCACTTTGTCAATCATTTGTGAATGCTAGAATCAACCAACCTTCCAAATATAAATACAAAATAGTGGGGATTTTGAGAATCGTTCTCATAGGGAGATCATTTAGAAGATTTTCAAAAATCTTGAGGTTCACTTCAACATCACTAGAGCATGATCAACATCTATGATTCTATCCAATTCATCCCAAACTTCAAGTTGATATGAGATTATGATGAAGGAAATTTGGTCACATCCATGATTAGCAAGAAAATTTGCTGCCATGTTGGATTCCTAAAACACATTCCAAACAAAGAAGTCAACAAGAGAGTTGATCAAAGTACATATCTTATCTAGGGTTTTTTATAATTTTTCGATTTGATGGTATTGATGTAGATCATAGAGTGCCCTTCAATATCAATGAAGTCTATTTTCTTCGAGATGCATAACTTTAAGCCTTCATGTAGTGCTTCAAACTCCACTTTGTTATTAGAGCTCTAGATGAACCATTTCAAAGACACCTAGATGAGGATTCCTATTTTATTTTTGGTAATACATCTATTTCTTAAGATCCTTAGATTTCCTTGTGAGGTCCCATCAATAATAATATTACTTATATTTTTATATATATTAAAAATTTATATAAATGATGTATGTATATAGGTAAAAGTACAAAGTTGTGTCACACATGATGATCAACACAAAATATTAGTTAGGTTGATTACCATGTCAAGTGAAAATGTTAAAACTTATTAAAAAAACATGATGCACCATAAATTATATCAACATGGTATAATTTTTTTAATTTTTTTTAGATAAATAATTAATATGTCAATTGGAAATAATTGTGTTTTAACATATTTTAATATTTATTTAAAAATATATATCAAAATTGAAAAAAATATATATCCATACACTAAAATTTAAGTTATAACTAAACACAAAAAAATTGAAGAAAAAATTAATATTTACTATATAAAGAATGACGTGTTATGTAACTTCATTTTTCAACATTTTATCACCTCAATTTATACAAAACCATATTCAAATATGTTTTTAATTTAAAAAAAAAATACAAACATAAGATTTACTAAAAATAAATATATTATTAGTTTACATCATTTTCAAAATTCAAAACACATGCCACTTTTTAAAAGTTGAATAATATTGAATATTTGCTTTATAAAAATGTAACACAAGTTTATACTTTTACCCATATATATATATATAAGTTATATATTGTTAGTATATATTAAGATA
Source organism: Sequoia sempervirens (assembly GCA_007258455.2). Lineage (NCBI taxonomy): Eukaryota > Viridiplantae > Streptophyta > Pinopsida > Cupressales > Cupressaceae > Sequoia > Sequoia sempervirens. The sequence goes on from VDFB02000015.1 coordinate 508,215,868, forward strand.
TATACAATTTTATTGTTATACATATAATCTTATATATATATATATATTACAAATATATAATCTTCTAAAAATATATTAAATTAAATATCTTATAAAAATTATATTATACTATACCATTATTATTACTTACATATATATAAAAAATATTATTTTCAAGATTGTGAATTTTTGTTTGGAATAAGTCACATTTTAATTATGTTAAAATAATCAAATTTTATTTATCTAAATGTATTAAATATCACATAGTTTTAAAGCCACATTTTAATATGTTAAAATAATAAAATTTTATTTATCTAAATGTATTAAATATCACTTATTTTAAAATTATGTTGAAAATTAAATTAACATGTAAATTTATCTTTAAATTTTTTTATAAAAAATTAAACACTTTTTTACATATGACGAAGTGATTGAAAAAAAACACATCATATCTTAAAAAATCTATCTAATTCACGTCTTTTTTATTTTATATAAAATCTATCTAATTCACATCTTTTTTATTTTATATAACAATTTGATTAAAAACAAATGAAAAAAGATATCTCTGGACCTATTTTAAATAAACTTTTTAAAAAATAAATAATTTGTATTTTTTAATTATTTGAGTCAAACTATAAGATATTTATGTGAGTGTGACTTATTCCTTACGACTAGTAAGCCTTGATTTAACATATGAATGTGGATGCATATCAGCCGTTAAAACATGCTACGCTTTTGAAAATCAGAGAAACAGGTCGCGGATTTATTTTTTAAGGCATATCACGTGTAATTTAGAACATCCTACACTCGAATAAATTCGTCGAATAATACTTACCCTTTAAAACAAGGTACCCACCCGTTAAAGTTTGGCTTAATATCACAGCTTCCTGTCATAAGACGGTTAGGCAGGGGTTCCATCCATTCCGCAAACTGACAGGAATATTGGCGGCAGTTTAATGAAGGACACCTGGCAACACCGACCTACACAGCAAATGGAAGCACGCGCAAAAGAAGTAAACAACTAAATCAGAATTTCGCATCTTTTCAAGTCCGCAGAAAATAAAAATCACTTCAATTTTTATTTTTGGCTAGGGAAAAGGCAACCGTCTATTTTGCTAAGCAAGTTCGATAAATAAGAGGAGTTTAGAAAAGCTATGACGTCAGCCCGTGAAAACCCCACATGCTGGTCTTGTTCTCCTGTTGCAGTCTTTCATCTTCTCCCTCTTCGCACTATTCTGTTTTGACAGCGAAACTATTTTGTTTTTTTCCATCTCTGGTAAAATTTTCTTCTTTTTACAGTAGTTGGAGAAAGGAAGAAGCTGAAAGAAAGCAATCGGGAAGAGGTACATTTAGAAAGCTCCTTTGTGGAGGATTTTAAAAAAAAATTGTTCTTAAAAATGCTCGTTTTCTAAAGTCTTGTCGGTTTTCGAACAATTTGAAAAAGATTTGTAAGGGTTTGTTTGAATAGTTGTTCAGGGACGGTGGATTCATGTGAAACACGGTTGAAAAGTTTAAGAAGAAGGGTTTCAACAAATTTAAGCAAAAAAACGAAGATTTTATCTTCGGATTTCTCGTTATGGGAGGAGAGTTTTCCCGTGGAGGTTTAAGGAAAAAAATACGAGATTAAAGAAGAGCTATTATTCTTATTAGAGTCGTATTATTATTATTATTAGGGTTAATTTGTAGTAGACGAGGATCTTGTGAAATTTATCATCTCCAGCCTTTGTATCCGGAAAACCGTAGATAGAACTGATATTTTTATATATTCGACTTTAAATCTGCGGAGAGAGCATTTTTTGGGCAAGACTTTTATTCGCACTTTAATCTTCTGAAAGTTTGTGTTGATTTTTGTGGAAAAAAGTTTGTACGTACGAAAGAAATTTGTGTTTGGGTAATCGGGGGCGATTTATAGAAGTTGGGAGGGTAAGCAGAGCTGATTGTGTGGGTGAATATTTGAAGTTGCCAGAGGTTTTCAATTATGCCAACTTCTTGGGGAGACTCAGTACCAAACTCAGAAGCCGAAAATGTAGTTGATAGTAAGGGTTCTTCTGCCCGACCTGCTAAAGCAGCTTATGTTCCTCCTCATTTGCGAAATCGAGCAACAGGGTCTAGTGAAACGGCTACTCTTGCTGCTCCCGTTGAATCTGCATCGGCATCTAGGCCTGGTTCTGGTTCTGGTTCTGGTTCCGGTTCTGCATATCCCCCATCGCGCTCCGCTTGGGGTAATCGGGACAGTGGGAGGTTGGGGTCAGGTTATGGAGGAGGGCAAAGTTATGGTGGGTATCGTGGTGGCGTTGGTGGTGGCAGGGGCCGTAGCGGTGGTGGTTGGAGTAACAGTAACAGATCTGGTGGTTGGGACAGTAGGGGCAAGGAGCGGGAAGTGAATCCTTTTGATGATGATGATGAATTGGAAAAGGAGACGCCAGAAGAGCAGGAAAATACTGGCATTAACTTTGATGCTTATGAGGATATCCCCGTTGACACCAGTGGGGAGAATGTTCCCCCTCCTGTAAATACATTCGCAGAAATTGATTTGGGAGATGCACTCAATCAGAATATTAAGAGGTGCAAGTATGTTAGGCCGACCCCTGTACAGCGGTATGCAATACCTATTTCTCTTGCTGGACGGGATCTTATGGCCTGCGCCCAGACAGGTTCCGGTAAGACTGCTGCATTTTGTTTCCCTATAATTGCAGGAATTATGAGGGGCCAGACACCCCAGCGACCTCGTGGAGCACGCACATCAATGCCATTAGCACTTATTCTTTCTCCAACAAGAGAATTGTCAAGTCAGGTGAGATTGATTTTTGGGTTGAGATACTTATCATTTTATTATCTGCCGTGGATGTTCCTGTGGTGATGTATTTTTGCAGTTGTGATTTCCTACACTTTTTTTGAAGTTCAGACTCCTTTTGGCTGGATGTAATTGTTTTCTAGATACACGAGGAGGCTAGAAAGTTTGCATATCAAACTGGCGTCAAGGTAGTGGTTGCTTATGGAGGCGCACCCATTAACCAGCAGGTTTGTAAGCTCTTCCTTGTTAATACTACACAGCAACTATGAAAATTTAATTTCCTTTATAAGAAAATAAACATTAGAAAATGAGCGCCTTTGTTGTAGGCAAAAGAAAAAAAATGCTTTTTATGTATTGACTCTATTAGTAGCAATTCTCTCCTTGATCCTCGATTATCTTTTATGTATCTAATTTAACTGAGCTTTGTCAAATATGGTACCCCAGAAACATATGCATTTGAAACACAGGCAAGAAACTCAAATTCTCTAAATGCTTACTATTTCAACAGCTCACTTCTAGTTGTCAAGTTGTTTATTCCATCCATTGTATGGGGACAATGCAATTTATTTTGTTGGAAAATACCTATCAGGCAAAAGTCTTGTGTTCTATTACAATATCACTTCTGTGCAAATTGTTCATGGTTGTTGTGGTGCAAAAATTGAGCTTAGGAGAACAGGGATCATTGTCCTATGCCGTTCAAGGATGGCTCCTGCTAGCTCTGGCCAATCTCCGCAGGACATTATCAGACTGTGATGTCAATGTCTTGGTGGCTGAGAGATCTACAAACTCTTATTCTATAGCCACTTTAGGGTTTTTAAATCTCTTGGGTATTTTACCCGTACTGCCATGGCCTTGTACCGGCTGTAATACATTAGGACTTTGGGATTTCCATCCATCTGTGCTTATGTTAGCTGTAGTCAAGACTCAAGCTAGTGCTTAAGTGTAGGTCTATAGGGACTCCTTTATTCGGCTAGCATAGTTGGCTGTCATTTTTAGCCCCATTAACATTCATTTTTTATTTTTTGACATTTATGTTATTTCATTCATTCTCTATTTATAGAGAAGATTCATTCAGCCTAATCTGTCAAGGATGAAGTCAAATACAATTCACTAAATCCTTTTAATTTTAAATTTACTTTTCATCTTGAAGTTCCAATGGAGAAGTTCAAGTTCTCCATTCTTTTTTTATTTGAACATAATTATCTTATGCCAGGCTTCTAAGGTTTAAATCAAATAATTAAGTTGTAGATTATTAGAATATAGCTCAAAATAAACATTTTAGAATAAAATTAACACTTTTCCTCCTGCTCATGTTAAATTTGAAACCACACAGAATGCAGAGAAAATGGAAAATATAACAAAGGCTGTAATATTATTGAATAAACTTGCCTAGATAAGTTACTGTGCAAAATACATCGTCTTATATGACCCTTCTTTCTTTTTACTGTGCAACCACTTGAGAACCTTGCATCAGCTAACCTACCCGACAATCTAACCTACCTGACAATTTAACCACTCTTACAATAATATGAAATTATACTTAGTTTTACTAATTAAACTAACACAAACAATATATAACAATAGATTAGATTGTTACCTATCTTCTAGCATAACAAGTTACACAAAAATAATTACAAACATCTTTTGGATCACAAGATCCAATAGCTCATCAACTCAATCTTTGTCACTGCTTGAGTGACAGAGTCATAAATAAGGCTGTGATTCTAGCTGGTGGTCTTGTTTAATTAGTCTCATGATTTGCATTTTAGCCAATGTTCTTGTTCTGTTGGGTGCTGTACTATATAAGCCCAACAATTTAGAACGAATCTGACATATATTACAATTTCTCTTGGCCTTGCATTATAGGAGAGATGTTCAGTAACTTTTTGTTCTCACCGCTCTCTGATTTTTGCCAATATTTATAGTTCTCTTTCTGTGCATGATTTTATTCACCCATCTTTTTTGATTTGCTTGAAATCTTTTTTAACTCATCTCCAATTATTATTGCAGATCCATTAATCTATATATGGATAGTGATGGGCAATGGCCAATGATACATAAAATAAAGAATAGTAGATTAATCAATATACCATCCGGTGTATGCAACTTCTTGTTATGTCATTGACAGTTTTGAAGTTGGGAGTTTATATTCCTGACTTGTGTTTCTACTGTCATTATAAGTTGCTTCCCAACAAGATTTATGTATCTAATTGACTTTACTAACAGGTTAGACTAAAATAAGAATGTTTTCTTTGGTCTAGTCTTGTAGCAACATTATTTTGGGGCACCTGTGTTGGACTTGTCTTGAAGCAACACTGGTTTTGGTTAACTGTTTTGGACTAATCTTGAAGCAACACTCGTTTTAACTTTTGGGTACATATGAAATTTCACTTTGATACTATTGTGGCTGAATTTCATAGATGACTTGAAAGTCCTAAATTTCATACACTACTTGAAGGTCTTTAATTATGTAAATAACTTGAAGCTCCTTCCATTCTATCAAGCATAGCTACAATTAATTTGTTAATTATTATTAATGAACAGTGTAACCATTATAGTGTTTGTGGATTAAATATCTTGGTGCTTATACCTGCTTATCTTCCCTTCTTTAAATATGCATGATGGCTTCTAATGTTCTCATATGTTCCAATTTAAAATTTTCTGTTATTTTTGTTCAACACTTCACTGCTATTGAATCCTCTTCAGTATGTTATAATTTTAGATGTTCACAGTGTTTCTCCAAGTTTTGGGGACTGACGGGATGGCAAAAGGTAATGCAAACATGAGCCCATAGAAAGTTTATAACTCTTGAAAACTTTTATAAATTTGCAAGGGAGCACAACCACGTAGGTGTCTTGAGTCTGTCTGTCTGATATAATTTTAAACCTAAGTTACCGATTCGCCATACTAAGCCTCCGGATACGATACGGTACGATTCGGATACGAGATTCAGATTCGGTACGATACAGATTCGGCCAGGATTCGAAATTTTCCCTGTGGATACGTTTCAGATTCGAGGACTCTCTGCGGATTCTTCCAGGATACGGCGCGACGAATCTGAGCAGAATCCGTAGCAGGTTAGGGCAGAATTCTTCATAAAAATGTGTTTTTTTAATCATTTTTTATTATTAAAAACGGAATCCGCAAAGTTGATATAGATTCAAACGGCAACGCAGAGTATTCGCCAGATTTTTAGCAAAAACGAGTAACTCCTACCTTTACTCGCCGTTCACTGTAGCAGGATAGTCCTCGATAAAATGCATTACTGTAGCAGGTTACACGCAGTTTATTGTAGCAGGTTAGGGCATTCGAAATTTGGTCCCGTCCTTTCACTCGAGATTTCCGACCTTTCGCTCAAGCCATGGGCATTCGAAATTTTGTTCCGTCCAGGCGTCCACTACAATCCATTCGCAACCCAACTATAATCCCTTCGGCCTTCGCAACCCGACCTTGGCTCCGCTCCACGGCACTGTAATATAAGGGATATTAATATCTTAATCTTGTATATCTTAATATCCCTCATAATATTTAAATTATATTATTATTTGTATATTCTTATCCCTCACAATAGCACTATTATTATATTCTTATATTAGTCCATTATTATATATTATATTTATTATTATATATTTATATTTAGTATTAGTCTATTATTATATTTATTATTATATTTGCTATTATTATATTTATTTAATATATACTATTATTGTATTTATTATAAATAAATGCAATATAAATTATATTTATTATTAAGATATGCAATGATAATATAAATATATGTATAAAAATAGCATTTTCTTCAATATATTATATTTTAATACTTTTTAAGTCGCCGAGTATTTTCCTTCTGTAGTTTCTTTACCATGGTGATGTATTTTTGCTATGTTATTAGACTATTAATATGGTGGTGTATTCTGAACTTAATTACTGCTGCAAATATGTATATATTTCTGATTTTTATATGTTTTTTGTATTGCCGTACCCAAGCCGTAACCAAACCCAAAATTTTTTTTTTGCCGAATCCCGTACCAGATTCTCGTACCCGTACCCGAATCCAAAAACGAATCAGTAACTTAGTTTTAAACCAATAAGATGAGATCACTAGTTTTCTTTCTATTCAACATGTCCCCAACTTTCATTAATGGCTGTAGTCTTTTCCTTGCTTCTAACCAGTGATGCCCTCCTGTCTATATTCTTCCTTTTGTATAACAAAATGGAAGCTAGGGAGTTGATGTTTATCATTTTGTTTGTGAATCCATTTTTGGCTCAACTCAAATATGTCTGAGGACAAATCCTCCCAGTTCTCATGTGAATGGTCTGGAATCACATAACAAATTCCAACAAGGGAGTGCAGTCAATTTATCTTTGCTAAATCTGGAAGACTTAAGCTAGATTCCTTTACCTCCTCTCTACACTGCCTGAAAAGGTTTGATCTTAGCCTCAACAAGGACATGGGAAGCCTTCCACGTTATTCTTAGCCTCAACAAGGTCCAGGATGGGTATTTAGAATTTTAGACCCCATCCCCAGTAAACACTGAATATTCATCACTTAAAAGATATTTAAGCAGAGATTATGACATCACAAAGCAAGATTGAGTATATGAATTTCCTACATTTTTTCTTATCAAATTATCTTTTTGAAAGGACTTTATCCAGGAACTATGATCCTGCAATTTTTATATTGTATAAATTTAAAATTCTATACATTAGAATCGTACCAGGTTAGCATTTTTCACTGCTGTCTGGTTTGTGCTGTAATTGAATTCTTCTTCCATATTTCCCACAATCTGGGTGCAAGGGTTATCCTTGTGGTTTGAACATTGGACCTAACTGACACTGGGTCAGTGTATTACTGCTACACCCCAGGCATAAACCCTTTTCTTATTTTATTAATAATCTTCTTCTAAGATAATGTTCTTGTTTTCATGGGAAATTATTTTAAAGCTTTTGAAGCAACTTGCAAATCTAACTGTTGTTCCAAAATCTGCAGATTAGGGCATTAGTGGAGAACAGAGTAGATGAAATAGTAGCACTTGTATATTTTTTTCCTCTTAGAGAGATTAAAACATGTTATTTATAAGTGTCAAGCAAATTATGCTTAATCTGTTAAGTGCCAAAATGAATTTGTAATGTGTCAGCATCTGTGATAAATTCTCTTTTCTAACAGTCGGTTATGCTTTTGATAGCCATCAGTAGGCTCACTTAGGAATTGAAATACTTATGCTTTGTAAATGCTTGCCAAACAGTAATCTTCAGCTGACCCATGAGCTGGGAAATATGCAATTCTATTTTGAAGCATTTTCTACTGATATCAAACAAATAAATTTTTTCTCCCAATTGCTAGTTAATGATGGCTTTGGCAGCAGATAATTTATGAAATTAAGTTGACCTGGTAATCCATCGTTTGTTTTTTTGGCTAATTTAAATTCAATCTAGAAAGTTGTATCTGGTCAATATGTTACTGGATAGAGTGCCATAGAATGCTGACAAATCACATTGCTTGATGATCCAACAAACTCATCTTCTGGCAGTCACGCTGTTTCTAGCAATTTTTTTTTCTTTTAAATCCTTTGAGAGCATTATTTTTTAGCCTTAATTACTTGGGTGGATAAACTGTGATTCTTGATTTCTTTTATTCTCTGACATGCAGACTTTTCCCTGTTTTCTCAAAATATAACAATACATTGATGTAAATGTTGATATGTGTCTTCTAACTTATATATAGCATTATATTTTAACATCTAGGTCATGTGCATTTTTTTATTAATCTCATAATATGAGATTTGTTAGATAATTCCTCTGGTGGAAAAAATGAGGTGTATTGCTGTGTAAAATGAACTGTTTTTTTAATTTTCAAGTATATACTGTATTTCTATCCATTTTTATTGAGTGGAATCTTTTTTGCAGTTGCGTGAACTGGAAAGGGGTGTTGATATTCTTGTTGCAACTCCTGGCCGGCTAGTGGATCTTCTTGAAAGGGCTAGAGTGTCACTATCTATGGTCAGTTACCTGGCTTTAGATGAGGCTGATCGTATGCTTGATATGGGTTTTGAGCCTCAGATCCGTAAAATAGTTCAACAGATGGATATGCCTCCACCAGGTCACAGACAAACTATGCTTTTCAGTGCCACATTTCCAAGGGAAATTCAGGTGCTCTTCAGTTTGCCTTGGTGTCTCTTAATTATGTTTTCTTTCTCTTTAATTAACTAGCTTCCAAAAGTATCTTTTTAGATTCTTGAGTGGTATGTTTTGATAAATGTTTGATATCTCTTTTGGGATTTGGTTGGTCCTTCAGACTCCAATTGCATTTATTAATCATGCATGTTTTTCCCCTTCTTCACTGCCTTGCTAACTGAAATAAAATTCTACAGTTGGTTTGATTTAAGATATTGCCTCTTCGTCCAAGTCCAGGTAGACCTTATAAGGGATATTGAATCTGACTTATTTTATTCTGTCCTAAGGCTCTGAATGTCTTATCTGTTTTGTTCTGTATACAAATACCAGTTTTGGCATTTTGTGATATCTGGTTCGTTCACGAACTATTGAAATTTTAGCTAGCAATGTCATTTTTTCCCCTTCTCATGCATTGAAACTAGCAGCTTACATTTGTACATTTTTAATTTTTTAACAGTCTGATACTGGTTTTTTAGTTAGTTATGATCTGGAAAGACTTTTTATTTATTTCATTTGTTCCTATCATTAATGATTAAAAATGCTTTGAATACCCTTTATCCGACATGATCAGGAACTACTTGATTTACTTTTAAGGTTTTACTGTATGTTTTATTTTCCAAAAATTCAAGTCTCTCTTGAATTGTAATTTGGTTTGACTTTGAATTGTTATTTTACAGAGGCTGGCTGCAGATTTTCTCTCAAATTATATTTTTCTGGCTGTTGGAAGGGTTGGTTCAAGTACAGATCTTATTATGCAGAGAGTTGAGTTTGTACAAGAGGCTGATAAGCGAAGCCACTTAATGGATCTTCTTCATGGTCAAAAAGCTGATGGAACTCATGGCAAGGTAACTGATATAAAAAAACAACAAACATTTTTTGACAGGGATGTGATATTTATCACAAGAACCCTGGAGTGAAGAAATCAAAGTGATCGGAGATTTATCATAACTGACATAATACATTTGGCTTCTGTAGCTTGTATCAAAGTGCTCATTTAATGTTTGATTTAGACATGGCACATATTTAGGATGGTGGAGGTTGAAATTAATCATGATTAGTACTGACTGATAATAATGACAAACGGTTTATTGCAGCATTCATTGACTTTGGTCTTTGTGGAAACAAAAAAGGGAGCTGATTCATTGGAATATTGGTTGTGTAACAACGGATTTCCTGCAACAACTATTCATGGGGACAGATCACAGCAGGTAAAGTGTTTATTCCATTGTGATTTCAGATCAGTGCTGTCTACTGTCGTCTTTACATTGGCATTTACAGTTTAGTTATACAACTGGAGTTATTTTTTGCTTTCTATGTCCTGCCTACTCTAGCATACCTCTTTACATGACCCTTGTGGTTCTATAGCTTCTTTTTATAGTGAAGTTATTTCTATTATTCAGAATGTCTATGAGACAATAAAAAAATAGCAGGCAATTACATAGTTGAATTTGTCATTTTACCGTAACAGAAACAGAACCGGCTATACATGAAATCAATGGCCGTGTAACATGTAACTAGAAACTGAACCAACTGTAATAGAAATGCAATGATGACATAACATATTAATCAGAAACATAAAACTATGGTCCCATGGTATATCTGTCAAATGCATTGAAAAGGGAGAACATTTAGTAGGTGCCAGAATTTCAAGTATTTGATAGATTGTTTATAGTGCATTGCAATTCATGAATTTGTCATTGCTAAGGGGTTTTGGACCTTGATCATAAAATCAAATTCTGTAACAACAATATTGCCCTTTTCCTTGCCAATTGCACACCCTTTCCTGTAAATCCGGAATAGCATGCTGGCAGCTGGGCCTCGTTGTCCAGAACAGAGCTTCCCTGGGGTTCAGTGGGGGATTGAGTTTGAGATTACCAAATGTCCGGTTGTTTTTCACAGGAAGCTTCCTCCCCTGGTAAATCTCTCCAGATCTCTCCCAAGTCTGAGTTGCAGCTATGATACCCATTTCCCCAGTTTGAGTCATGGCTATGATACCCATCTACCTTAAGCCAATTTGCTTCATAGCTATCATTGTCTTCTCTATTGGGTCAATGGCTTCTTCGATTTGTTATTGTGAGCTTTCACAGAATACAAAGCCCTACCAAGACTCAAAGCAAGCTGTTTGTTGACATTTTTGTCTTTGAAAATGGATAAAAGATATTTTTTGGCCTTAGTACGACTGTGTCTTAATCACATCTCTAGTTGAGGTCCTACTCAGCTTTTCCTTGTCATAGTCCGAGCATGTATTTTTCAATTCTTTATCATTGTCTAACAGATCCCATCCTCTGCGTATCAGTAAAGCACTTGGTTGATATTTGCCCTTTCTTCAAGCAACATTTTTAAGGCCTGCTACTAACTCTTGAAAATGTTTGGCACCTCATGAAGGCAGAACACTAAATATCAGGACTCATGCACCAGATAAATTAAATAATTGTCTGTAGTTTGCAGAAGAAAACCTGATTAAAAACAAGACTCAGCATTCATTTCTATGATGTGGTTATAATACTAAGTGTTGGGCATACTGCTATACTGCAAAGTTCATGTGGTGATATCTGTCACACTGCAATCAGATACATCTCTGATGCTCAATTAACTGTTGTATGATATCAACCCTAAGTTGCATGATTACAGAAATGAGGCTAAGGGTTTTCAGTCATTTGTGAAGCTAAGTCTATTGGTAGAATACCAATACCTGAAATATACTAATGGCTCACCTGCTTTCTTTGCCATTAAGCTTTTCATGATCATACGGGTCAGGGAGAGATACTTATCATTGCCCAATTTGTCAATCTGTTACCAAATTTGATAAGACTCTCAGGACATTAAGAATCTTTTATTAGTGAAAATCTCTAAATTTATTAAAGCTTTCTTAGATTGACACATTTCTCACATTCATAAGGAGTTTCCTATAGTCTAAAGCACTCAAATTTGAAGCGTAGTTGCTCTCTTTTATGAAGTCGATTACTTGGTTCTTCCCCTCCCTTACATGATGGTATAATTCCACCTGTCCTATTGGGACCTTTATGGCCTAAAGAATGCTAGTAATAACAAAATTGTCCTCAGTGTTGCTACCATCCTCCATCTTAACCACAATTAGTGGCCATATTAGCTTTGAATCTGTTAATAACTGACAAGGTTGAGGCCTGCCTCTTACTTAATCCACAAAGTCGGAACAAAATTGTTTATTTGGACACCTAGCCTCAAAGTTTACTAACTAATTATTGTAATGGCTTAATCCTCCTAGCCCCAGCTTACCGAGGCTTACATCTGAAGGCTCTCGTTGAGCTAGTCTTGTACTGGCCCTTAGATAAGGATCCCATTTTTCCTTAATTCATTGATTGATTGTCAGCCACATTTTTGGGGTTGTTATTCCCAATTGATAGAAGTTATCCCTTGCAATAAATTTTGCATCTTTCTGAATCAGTTGTATTAAATGGAAATACTATGACTTATTTGAAACATAACATAATATTCTACTGAAATGATTAAATTTTTAGACACTTCCAAATCATTTGGACACCTAGCCTCAAGGTTTACTGAAATATCTAATTATTGTCATGGATTAATCCTCCTATTCCCAGCTTTACCAGGCTTACATCTGAATGCTCTAGATGAATTAGTCTTGTACCGGCCCTTAGAAGAGGATCCCAGTCTTCCTTATTCATTTTGAATCTTTAATTGATTGTCAGCCACATTTTTGGTGGTGTTATTCCCAATTGATAGAAAATGTTCCTTGCAATAAATTTTGCAGCTTTCTGAATCAGTTGTGTTGAATAGAAATACTATGACTGGTTTGAAACAGAACATGATATTCTGCTGAAATGATTAAATATTAGACGTTGCCAAATTATTTTGATTCAACTATGACTTGGTAATTGGTTGATGTGATAGTAATAGCCATCTGAACTGACAGGCATTATGGTAGATTTCATGTGCACAATCACAATATTTAGAATTCTAAAACTCTTAGTGATTACTTTTTTCAGCACATCTTCATTATGAAAAGAGGTTTACATTATCTTGGATCAAATTCAGAAATATCTAGTTTGAATAATTCCCTATCGTCCTTCTAACATACATATACATGGTCATGCTAATGGATCTGTTCTGCAGGAGCGTGAACAAGCTTTAAGGTCTTTTAAGAGTGGGAGAACTCCCATTCTTGTAGCTACGGATGTTGCTGCTCGAGGACTTGATATACCACATGTTTCGCATGTCATTAATTTTGATTTGCCAAATGATATTGATGATTATGTGCATCGCATAGGGCGTACAGGGCGTGCTGGAAAATCAGGATTGGCTACTGCCTTTTTCAATGACAATAACATTAACATAGCTAGGTCTCTCGGGGATCTCATGCAAGAGTCAAACCAAGAGGTACCTCAGTGGCTATTGAAATATGCTGTAAGATCTACTTATGGTGGAAGCAGAAAGCCTCGTGCTGGAGGAGGCAGGTTTGGTGGACGTGATTATCGAAGAGATGGTGGCAGGGGAGGTGCTGATAATTATGGAGGTGGATATGGGGGAAATCCCTATGGAACTTCAAGCTATAGTGGATATGGTGCAGGATATGGTGGATCTGCTGTGGGTGGTTATGGCCAGGATGGCCCTGTCATTGACAGTGCATGGGACTAAAATAATGTTGGGGGTGATTTATGATTTTTTTATATGATGCTGGTCAGGGCTAAAATCACTAGGAAGATGGCGAAACATTTTTTTCATTCAAACTGCACATGGATTGATCCTTCGTAGCATGCTTGTTAATTTTTCTTAAGTAAATCCGCCCTCACTATAGAAGTTGAGTGAAGTGGATTACGCTGGGTTTTGTAACACATAAACAAATATAAACAATTAATGAATAGTCAGTAAGTATAACGTGGATGCTCTCCTGGCTTCTGGAGTGGGGTGATTAGCAGTAACACGTTACAAATTGTGGTTCCTAGGCAGGCTTGGAGGGGAAGCTTGTCTGTTAAAACAGTGGCTTCTTGTTTCAGTTTTACACAACAGCTGAAATTTTAAACAGCTGCTCTTCTAATTGATGCTAGTGTCAGCAAAGGCAGAATGGTCCTTTTTAGTCTGTCTGAGAATGTTTTATATTGACTTGTAATCTTTTTGTAAAGGGTAATGCTCATTTGCAGGAAAAAGTCACTGCTTGCCTATCAACATAATTTGCAATGTATTTGCATCTGGAAGAGTTCCCATCTCATTTTGTGTTATTTCTTATGTACTATGTTGCCGGTTTGGGGTTCAGGTTTGGCAATTCACTGATTTTTTTTTCCCCCAGGGATCACAATGATGGGTTCGGCTGTACAATTTATTCACCTATACGAATCTACCTCGGGATGCCGATATATGAAAACCTGATCTGTAAAGAATCCTTAACTGGGAGAAGCTTGAATTACTGTAGGGAATAAATCTTGTCCAAATTTTTACCACAGCCATCTGCTTAACATTCCTCTTTCTCTGGTGATATCAATTAGCTCTCTGTCAACTATACTAAACACTTTTTAAAGTATTTCAAAATTTTCAGCTGCAGTAAAGTAGAAGTCTTAAGCTGCCAAATCACTAGAAATATTACCTTGAAATATATACATTTGGCCTCAGAAAGAGTAATGTTGTGTAGATGGCTGTTGGTAATATATCTGTTTGTGCTGGGGTTAACCAGGGTGCACCCAGCCTGGGATCTGAACTTGGACTGATTCGGTCTGGGTACGGTTTGGGTCACCTTATTCACTAAGTACAAATACCGCGATTGCTCGTGATAAATGTTCTGCCTTCCTTGCCGTGGGCACTTCGAACGAGCTATACAGTTCACACTCCAGCATATATTATTTTTATTGGTGTGTCAGTAGGAATGATTCTAAGCCTCAATTCAGCCTGGGATCTGAACTTGGACTGATTCGGTCCTGGTACGGTTTGGGTCACCTTATTCATGAAGTGCAAATACCGTGATTACTTGTGATAAACGTTCTGCCTTCTTGCCATGGGCACTTCGAACAATCTATACAGTTCCCACTCCAGCATGTATTATTTTTGTTGGTGTGTCAGCAGGAATGATTCTAAGCCTCAATTCGAAAGCTCTATACCTGCAATATAAATGTTTCCACTATTGTCAAATTTAGCTTACTTAAATCGGTTGTAATTAACTCGAATACAATTAACAAAATGTTATTTTTGGTAAAGGTGTATATAGATTGTTACGATGCAACTAAAACCAAAATAGGAAAGTTAATAATGTATGCTGGGAAAATAATATTTCAGATTGACAGACAACTCGATGTAATTGAATGCCATTTCTTCAGTTAAATTATATATCCTTTATACGGTAGAGAGAGCACTAAATCTCAATATATTGTGCGGGAATAATCTTAAATTCCGAAGGGATTATTCAAAATGACTTATTAAACAGTAGAGAGGGCATCAAATCTCATTAAATGTTCCCGCATTGCGAAGGGAGAAATCTGAGTAACGGTTAAATTTGCATACCCGTGTCAATTCCAATTTTGTTTTTGAGTCTATTTTGACAGGATGTCTTAATACAATTATATATCTAATGTTTAAATGTTTAAAGTGTAGCTTCTGCGACCTTTGTTCATTTTCACTTCACACATTTTCATACATTCATCCGTCCTCATTTATATACATTCTAGTACATTCATCTCGCTTTTCTTATCTTATTTGCATTTATTCTCTTATACACACGATTTATCACCTCTTTTCTACGTGGTTTAACTTGATTTCTAGATTCCATGTTCTATTCCTTGGTTTATTTTTGTAAAGTGCGAGATCAATCCTGCATGAGATGTATTTCACCTAAAATCAATTTTAAAATTTAAATTGCCAAACTCTAGCCCGCTTCTCATAGTCATTGGGTTTGATTTCATATTAAAGATATCACTTGAGCAATGTATTTCACCTAAAATCAATTTTAAAATTTAAATTGCCAAACTCTAGCCCGCTTCTCATAGTCATTGGGTTTGATTTCATATTAAAGATATCACTTGAGCAATAAATCACACCAGATTATGATTCAAGATGTACATTCATATGAACACTGAGTTCTGGAACACTAAAAAGCATTAGAATAATGCAAAAGAATCAATATTTAGATCACTTGTATGCTTGCTTTTTGTTTGTCATAACTGTGAAATTGGTCCAATCAAAGTGGTTGAACGAGAATTTAGCCCGTGCAATTTAGCGACTTTTCCAATGTATTTTTAAATACTGCTAGACCTTAACAGCCAACAAAGAGTAGGATTCCTAGCAACCAACAAAGAGTAGAGATTTCTAGCAAATTAGATAAAAGTCTGCACTACTCTAGATCAGGACTTCAGGTCAGGGATTAGATTCACGCATACATAATTTATACATAATGAATTAACCGACACAAAGTTATAGCTTTAATAAAATTTGAAGATAGCAAGCACACCAATATTACCAATATTTTTCCACATTTGATGATTTAATTTTTCACTGCGTAAGGTTTCTGTATTCATCTTTGTTCCACAAATTAAGTATCCGATCCATTTCCTTAAAGAAATGTTTCACAAATTAAGTATCCGATCCATTTGCTTTTAATTTCTTAAGCTATGATTAATTTAGATGCTTTATCATTCCCAACTATTAATGTGATTAATTTAGGTTAATTATGATTGCTTTGCTTGCATTTACTTAATTAGCATAGATTAACGTTAGGAAGGAGTGGTTTCCTTCACATTTTTGGTGAACCTATATGATTTTAGGTCACTCTAAAATTTTGCTTTAGGGTTCATATCTTCATTTAAAGTTTTTTGGATTTGTGGTTTCTAATCGATTAATCATTGTTTTCAAATCTTGCAAGGGTTTATGCTCTTATTTATTTTTTCTAGGGTTTGTTTCTCATTGTGTGATTTCGATTGTTGCCTGCCTCGCTTCTCCTTGGATACTTCAATAGGGTTTTTTTTTTACATCTAATATTTTATTTAAAAAAATAAATAAAATCTCATAGCAATTTATAATGCTTTGCCTTCCTTTCATGAGACATATAGCACTGTTTATGCTACAAGCTACTTGTGATCTTAATCTTCCTTTGAGGAGTGCTTGTCTAAACCCCTCTATGGTCCACTTGAACGATAATGAAATTTTCTTTGATGCTCACATTGAAAATAATTGTGGATATTTATGGTCATGATGCCTATAGGGAGCAACAAGATTTTGCTAATGAACTTGCTTGTTTAGCTAATGCAAAAAATATTACACAAGTGGACATGATCCATAATATGCTTATCAACAAACCATAGGGATTAGAGGTCTTACAAGCTAAAGGTTTTAAAATTGCTTCATTTGCCTTCTTTAGTTTATCTCTTCCCCTTCACTTTGGTTACATCTACTTCCACCATTGTGCCATCTTATACATTACTTTTTGTACCAACATTGTTCCATTCCATAGTGTTACCCCTACTTCCATTAGTTTACCACCCGTTTTAATGAAAAAGGGATCCTATGTCTAATGCTTAGATCATTAACATCAATCCTTTTTCAAAGAACATTAGGCTACAAATTGGCAAGGGGATTGGATTGACTTCCAAGCTTGAAGGTGAGTCATTTAGCCTTGGATTTGATCCTTTAATGCCTTGGGAATTGATTGGAATTGTTTTAACTTTATTAACCTAATGAGACTATGAGATCTAATGTGAAAATGCAATTTTTCTATAACAAAAAATGTAAAACCAAATTTCAAGGACATATGGAAAGAGCAGAGTACTGTGTGCCTAATATACAAATTTTAACCTAATTTTGTTGGACAAGGTTGCCCAGGGCACCCTTGTCTGAGTTGACTTTTCTTAGATTTGAAAAAACAGTCCTGGAGCTCTCTATCCGTGGCTTCTTCTTTTTGGATATTATTGTCAGATTTTCATCTATTACTGAGATAATTAAATTTTTCGTATCTTGTCAAGTTGTAGGATTTGAAAGCATCAATGAAAAAATAGTCTTCAATCTTCCTCCAATTTTCTTCAAATTTGTAACCTACAAATTCAAAGAGAGAGGAGGGGTTGTGCCATATAGGGGCTTGCCTTGGTCAAACCCTGTGTTGGTATTTCTACCTCCACAATGACAAAAATGATTATAATAAGAGCTTATCCTTTTGAGGGATAGAGGATAAATGATAATAGAGTAATGAATCAATAATTGGATGCAACTCACCACTCACATTTGATTTCCTTGAAGGACTAAATTCATGCACATCTCTTCAAGGCTTGATTACAATTTGAAGATCTACAAGCATTAGTACTCACAAAACAAATTATCACAAAGCATGAATAAACTTGCATGAAAACATGATAAAGGCTTGACATGATGCTTGATTGAAAATAATGCTACAATAATGCTCATAAATCTGCTCTTGACTAATTTTAGAAGTACTTTCCTCAGTAGTTTTTCTCCCATTCATAAATTGCCTCCATGCTCAAAATGAGAGGAAAGCATGCTTAAATATGCATTTTAATTAATCCTTTTAGGTAGGGGCCAACTTGGGTTCATTATCATAAAAGCCCGATAGTAAAAAATTAGAACATTCAAAAATTTGTTTTTTGGACAAGGGTGCCCTTTGTTGGAACACAATAATCTACTGAGAGGGGGGGTGAATAAGTAGATCACTTAAAATTTAGCTCTAAATTCTTTATGCAGATTAATTTCCTTAAGCCCTTTTTGTGCAGATTAAAACTTAATATGCAAAGACAAACATGCACACACATCACATAACACAAGATATACGTGCAAAACCCAAGATGGGATAAACCACAGTGAGAAATGTTGCTAGGATCTACTGTCCTAATCTAACCTCACAATCAAATGTTTTGTTACAATTGTTTAAGGGCACCAATCCTAAGGAGGCACCAAGACCCTGGTTTAAGGAGCACCCACTCCCTAATTTGAGCATTTACTAGGATATCTTATGGCACCCACCAATTAGATTTACAAGTCAAGTTATTTCAATTGTTTTTTTGAATACAATTCTATGTTGCAACTCAATTTGCAACTGTCCAATTTTCTGCAATTTTATACTCTGCTCTGCACCTCACACAATCACTGTTCTGCACTTTCCTTTGATTACTGCATTTTTTGTCTGCCTCAATAGCTCATTCACACACTTCACACCCTTCTCTGATTTGTGCCTTGAATGTTAACCTAGATATGGATTTTTGGTTTTTTTTTGGGTTCTACTCATTCAACTTTAGTGCATTCTCTGTCGGCTATTCAACTCACTCTCTCTCTTGCACTCTTGCTCTTAGCTACTACTACACATCCAATTTTTTATTTTCTTCACTTATTGCTTAACTCCACCAACTTGCAATTATTGCATCGAGCCTATACCCCTGTATAGATCCTGCTATTAGGGTTTTCTCACTATTTTATTCAAGAAGCTACCTGTTCATTGAGCCACTCGCCATCAAAAATCAAATATGATTCATTAGATTTTGCTAAGTATGGCAATCTGCAAAACCCTAACCCTAATATGCATTAAATGCAATTCCTTGTTTTATTGGTTTGATTTTGATCTCTTTCGCCTTTGCAATCTATGCCACCACTCTGCAAATCAAATCACTAATTAAAATGGTAGCTAGTGCAGTTAGACCAATTAATTTCATTCTCTATGTCAGCTACTAGACCAAAACTGCGTACACACTGTCATAGTCATTGCAAAACTTCATCTTTGAATCTAGGTTGTCGATCTCCTATCTTTGTGCCATGATCTATTGTCTCTCCTTTCATCTTGACATCTTTAAAACATAACTATTCGATGAAATTCTCTTTAAATTGTCATCGTTGATCTGTCTTTCTTTGTATTCATATCCATTGTGTTCATTTAGTGTATCACTACTTCACATTGGGTATCGACATCCATTCTTGCTATGTGAAGAGGTATAGCAATATCCATCTGATTGCCTTCACTCAATCTACATCGTTGACTGCCCATTGCAACCTCTTTTCCTATTGCAACTTTGTTTGCGAGCAAAGAGAGGTTAATCTCGATGCACATGAACCACACGATATAATAGAACTTTACCATTTGTCATACTGGACATGTGTCTACCTTATCACTCCATCACATATCTAAAAAGCTGACTCACCAACTATCTCCATCACAATCCTTTAGTGTATCATTGAAGGCTTTATGACTTGACGGAGCATAACTGCAATGTGAACACTGCTTGCGATGCAATCACAACACTCAACCTGTCCAAGATGTCACAATCCACTTTCATCACATATCGCATGAAGCTTAATCCTTTTCATTTCACAACCGCGATGTGAAATGATAGCATGATATCCTACCACGTGCTTACCTTGCCAATTACACTCACAGAGCCTATGTTTAATTGGTCCCACTGGACACTTGTCCTTAGCCTGCTATCCCATTGGGCTAAACGAGGACCCCACATACATGCTGCGAGCTAGCGGGCACCATCCGATTTACCAAGTTTGATTGCAACCGTTGATTAAACTTCATCGCACATCACAAAAAACAAAGGTAGAGTTAAACTTTGAAATGTGATGTGAAGGATAATGGCGATGTAATCACAAACTGCCATGTAGCCATCGACAAAAAAATGTTCTGCTAACTATGTCGGAGCTAATGAAGGTTTCAACACTTCATAAAATGCCAATAATCGGTAACACTAGGTAGGGGCCGGTTGCATAGACGACTCAAATGGCTTAAGTTGTGACTTAAGCAACCTGCAACTGCAAAAATCCAGTTAACACAAAAAGATAAACTCTATGAAAGCACCATGACTATAGACCTTAGGGTTTATTTGCAAACCTTGATCCATACCAAGAGCACAAATAATTAATTCTTGAGCATATCATACCACTTATGATCCTGCAAAGCACATCTCTGAGAAGCTCTCGAAAAACCCATATCCAATCTGCACTCTAATATCTCCTTGACATCAATGACACCTTTTGACATTAATGACAACCAAATTTCCAACAATCTTCCCCTTTGTCATTGATGGCAAAACCAAATGCTCAAATGATGCTTTGTACTAATTGATGACATGTTAATTCAAGCTCTTTACTAATTACCTCTGCAGTGATATTAATTTCAAATGCTCCAACACACGCTCTGTATCAATTGAACCATTTCACTGCTCTGTACCAATTAAAATAAAACTCATTATGCACATACATAGCAGCTCGATACCAATTGATCAACATTTGCATGACAATCTCCCCCTTGCTTATTTTTGGAGCTTATGAGCATTTGCACAATTTCTCCCCCTTTGACATCAATGGAAAAAGGTCATCCTCAAGACTTGCACACCTTCTCCCCCTGTGAATATTCTCCCCCTTTGACAAGCAATCCAAAGAGAAAGAGTGGATTCTTGAATTTGCAACCATCAAGTCGTTAGAAGTTTGTAAAACCAAATTTACCCGACTTGATTTATCCTTTCATTTCCAGGGATAAATGAGATATCAATGAACCTCCCCCTGGACCCATGCCCTATCACTAGAGGTTAGTGATATGATTTGGGAGAAATTACTCCCATTTTTTGCCTCAAATATTCAAATTGTTCTTTGGGAAGAGGCTTGGTAAATATGTTAGCAATCTATTCATTAGTTGACACATATTCCATGTTGACTTCTTGATCTGCTACCTTTTCTCAGATGAAGTGATAATTGATATGTGCTTTTTCCTAGAGTGCATCACTAGATTCTTTGAGATGTTTATTGCACTTGAATTATCACAAAGAATAGGGATTGTTCTTTGTACTCAACTTTGATGTCTTTGAGTGTCTACTTCATCCACAATACCTGAGTACATGTTGTTGTTGCTACATATTCTGCTTTTGTCATAGACAAGGCGATTGATTCTTGCTTTTTGCTTATCCAAGACACAAGGTTGTCTCCCAAGAAAAATGCACCACTAATCGTGCTTCTTCTATCATATGCACTTCCAGCCCAATCAACATTTGTATATGCACTTAATGTAAAGTCTTTGCTCTTGGGATACCATAGTCCATAGTCAACAATACTTTTGATATATCTGAATATTCTCTTCACTGCATTGACATGAGACTCTTTGGGAGCAGCCTGAAACCTTGCAACCATACACACTTCTTGCATATTAGTATCTGGCCTTGAAGTAGTAAGGTATAACAAACTTCCAATCATTGACCTATACATTGTATGATTTGCATCCAAGGACTCATTTGACTTGCTCAATTTACATCTAGTCACCATGGCAGTATTGACTAGCCTATTGTCTTCCATACCAAATTTCTTAAGCATTTCCTTAGCATATTTGGTTTGAGATATAAATATCCCATCAATTTGTGCAATTTGTAGACCAAAGAAAAATGACAACTCTCCGAGCATTGACATCTCAAATTCATCTTGCATATATGTAGCAAATACCTTACACAATTTTTCATTGCTACTTCCAAATATGATATCATCTACATAAACTACAACAATAATCATGTGCTCACCTTCAGATTTGATGTACAAATTGTTGTCTACACATCCTTTCTTGAATCCTTGTTGTTGTAGGTACTGATCCAATCTTGAATACCATGCTCTAGGCACTTGCTTTAGATCATACAAAACTTATCTCAATTTGTAAACATAATATTCCTCTTTTGATAGCTAAAAACCTTTTGGCTATTCAATGTAGACTTCTTCTTCAAGGTTTCCATTGAGAAAGGTAGATTTAATGCCCATCTGATAGACTTTAAGTCCCTTGTAAACTAAAAATGTAAGAAACATTTTGATAGCCTGTAATCTTACAACCAGTGCAAGTGTTTTTTCAAAGTCAATCCCTTCAACTTGTGCATACCCCTTGCACACCAATCTTGCCTTGTTTCTTACAACAACACCATCCTCATTTAGCTTGTTTATAAACACCTATTTAGTACCAATCACGTTCTTTTTCTTGGGGGTCTATGAACCAATTGCCATGCCATATTTTTCTTAATTTGATTCAATTCCTCTTCCATGGCTTTTATCCAGCTCTCATCCTTGTTGGCCTTAGTATAACTCTTTGGTTCAATATGTGACAAGAGAAAATTTCACTTGTTCCTTATTCTTTACAAGTCTTCTCCTTGTCTAAACACCATCATTTTTATCACTTATAATCTAATCTGCAC
Source organism: Sequoia sempervirens (assembly GCA_007258455.2). NCBI lineage: Eukaryota > Viridiplantae > Streptophyta > Pinopsida > Cupressales > Cupressaceae > Sequoia > Sequoia sempervirens. Next base: position 508,238,947 of record VDFB02000015.1, read on the forward strand.
AATGATCCTTTTCAACATATCTTGCAGGTGCTTTTTCATTTACTTCTTCTTCATGCTCTTCTTCATTAGCAATAATTTCTTCTTCATCTTCTGATTCGACCTCAAATTTATTTCTATTGGGCTTAGCATGTTTCATGTCTTCATCAACCTTGACATTGATGCTCTCTACAATCTTGTGCAACCACTTGTTATAACACTTGTAAGCTTTACTTTGGGTGGAATATCTTATAAAGATTCCTTCATCACATTTGGAATCAAAGCTTCCCAAATTTTCATCTTCTCTCTTGATGTAGCATTTGCTACCAAACACCTTAAAATATTTAACAGATGTGGGCTTACCATAACACAGTTCATATGGAGTCTTATCACTGTTTTCTCTTATTTGAACTTTGTTCTGAATATAGACTGCAATATGGATTGCTTCTCTCCAAAATATATCTACCAATTTGGCCTCATTCAACATTATTCTGGCCATATCCTTAACCATTCTATTCCTTCTTTCAACTACTCCATTCTGTTGTGGAGTTCTTGATGCAGAATATTGTCGTTTGATTCTATGCTTGTCACAATATCTAATGAATTCACTTAATGTGAATTCTCCACCTCTATTTGACCTTAAGCATTTGATTCTTCTTCCAATCTCCTCAACCAAGGCTCTAAATATCTTGAATTTTTCAAATTCTCCTGACTTATCTTTTAGAAAGGTTACTCATGCCATTCTAGTATAGTAATCAATTAACATCATGAAATATTTTTCACCTTTCAATCCTCTTGTCCTTGTGGGACCACATAGATCAGTATGAATCAATTGCAAAGGCTTTGTGGTTGAGTATTCATTTTTTTGAAATTTAACCTTGGTTTGTTTTCTCTGTTGGCAATCTTTACAAATGGTGTTTGCAGTCTTAGTTATCTTAGACATATGTCTTACCAGCCCTCTTGAGCCGACTTTTACCAAATCAGCAAAATTTACATGCCCTAATCTTCTATGCCACAACCAGCTCTCATCAACTTGACTTATCAAACAATTTTGACCTTTTAATTCACAAAGGTTATAAAGATTGCTACTAGTCCTTATTCCTTGTGCAATTATTTTCCATTCTTCCTTATCTTGCGACCTTCTAAATTATATGTGACCTTATATCCATTATCACACATTTGACTAACACTTACCAAGTTGTGCTTCAAGCCTTCAACATAAAAGACATCTTTGGTAGGATTTTTACCATCTATGCTCAAAATTTCTTTTCCACAAATCTTCATAGCAATGTTATCAGCTAAACTAACTGATCCTTCTTTACACTTCTTGAGTTGGATGAATTTGCTCTTGTCCCCTGTCATATGCTTGGAGCAACCACTATCTATTACCCACAAATTTTGTTTCTTTGCATGGAGTGCAGTTTGTGGAATCATTGATTGTGTGGGATTCTACTCTTTCTCCTTCCATCCCTTCTTACATTTCTTTTCTACCTTCTCTTCCTTAGGAGTTTTAGTCTCTTTTTTTACTTTAGGAGGTATGTTTTTCTTTTTCTAAAACTAAACGTTTGTCTTATAAATTTTTTCCTACAATTCTTAGCTATATGACCAAGATTATTAAAATTATAACATACTACATTCATATCAACTAAAGGAGAAAATATATTTTTTCTTACAAAGTTCACACTCCTTTCAGGAATGACTCTACAATCTCTAGCCCTATGACCAAATTAATTACACGTATAGCAGTACCCATAGAAATATGAGAAGTGCCTAGTCATAACATTTCCTTGAACCATATGAGAGGGTCTTCTTTGTATTGGATTCCTCAAATCTCTCACCCTTGTGAATCCATCAACATCAATTCTTGTGTTTTGCTTTTTCTTCTAACAATCAAGAACCGATTTGTTGTTTTTTTTGTTTGCAACAAGCTTCTTTTCTTCAACTAATTTCTTCACCTCAACAACTTTCTTCTCTTCTCTAGAGGTGTCTTCTTTGAATATTTTCTCATCATCTGAACTAGACTTTTCTTTTGCTCTAAATCTCTCATACAACTTTACAGAAGCACCAATAAAGGAACTCTTTCCTTTCTCAAGACCTAAACCTAATTTCTCATTGTTAGAGGGATTTTGTGTGCTTAACAATCCATCAAGAATCTTTGAGCCACCCTTCAGCTTTAGGCATTTTTCTATTTGTTCTCTAGCCTTGTTCAACTCCTTCCTTAAGGAAACAATTTCTGCCTCAAGACTCATACATTTGTCAACCTCAGACTACAACTTATATTTAACAACTTCTTCAACTCTTTTGGCTTCCTCCACTTGCAGCTTCAAGCTTACCACCAACTGGTCGGACTCTTCAAGATTTTTGGTTAGCTTTTCAACTTCCTTTTGTGTACAATTATTCAGATGCTTATTCTCCTTTTTCAGGTCAACCTCATCTCTTAGATTATCAATTTCTTCTAAAGCACTAATTAATTCACCCTCAAGATTAACTACTGCTTCTTCTTCACCTAGATCTTCATCCCTTTCATCTATCTGTTCTCCAGAGTCTTTAGCCATGAATAAAATTTCTTCTTCCATTACAAGGGAACAATCTTCTTCATCATCTGAACTATCACTAGCATCAAATGAATCACTTCCTCTTGTATGTACAAACTCTTCTTCTTCCCAAAGTTTTTCTAAGGGAAGTAAGGTTTCTTCTTGTTACCAAATTCTTCTTGATCAATGATATCCTTCTTATTAAAAGGGCATCTAGAAGAAAAATGACTTATTTTACCATAGTTAAAACACTTGAAGGGTAACTTACCTTTATACTTTATGGATCCTCTCCTTAGTCTTCTGATGAAATTTGCTTCTTACTCATCAGTTTCTTCATGTTTGGATGTAGAGGCTACTTCCTTGTCTTTCTTGGGTGCTTCAACCTTTTCTTTGTTTGCAGCCTTAAATGTAGCTTCTGTTCTAGATGATTCTAATTTTCCCATCCTCATCCCATATGCAATGAATATGCCATGTAATTCATCAATAGTGATTTTATCCAATTGTCTTGCTTCCTCTATTGCTAATATCTTAGAGTCATACTTAGATGGCATAGACCTTAACACCTTTTGAACAATGACTGCATCCTTGACTTCTCCAAATCCTCTGATTGAATTCACAATCTCATCAACTCTTAGAAGATAATCTACAATCTTCTCTTCCTCATTCATTTGAATACTATCAAATTTGGATCTAAGAATCTGCAACTTTTCCAACTTCACTTTGTCATCTCCTTCATAGATGATCTTTAATTTTCCCTAGACATCATGTGCAATGTTGTAATGCATCACCTTGACAAACATTGAACTAGATAAACCATAGAGAATAACATGTTTTTCCTTGGAATTGTTCTCATACTCTTTCTTTTCACCTAGATCAGTGGGAGGATTAGCAAGAGGTGTGTATACTTTTACAAATAACACCATATATATCAAATCCTAATGAAGAGAAATGTCTCCATCTTGATGCTCCAGAAAGCATAATTTGACCCATCAAACAGAGGTCCCTTGTTTGTGGAAAAACCTTCTTAGCTAGCCATTGTGTTCACTTTATCAAGATCTATCCAAGTTGATTAAGCTTCTGTAGGGGAACCAAGGATTTGATACCAATTTTTAGAACACAACAATCTACTAAGGGGGGGTGAATCAATAGATCACTTAAATTTTAGCTCTAAATTATTTATGCAGATTAATTTCCTTAAGCCCTTTTTGTGCAGATTAAAACTTAATATGCAAAGACATAAACATGCAAAAACATCACATAACACAAGATGTACGTGGAAAACCAAAGATGCGAAAAAACATAGTGAGAAATGCTGCTAGGATCTATTGTCTTAATCTAGCCTCACAATCAAATGTTTTGTTACAATTGTTTAAGGGAACCAACCCTAAGGAGACACCAATCCCCTGGTTTTAGGAGCACCCAGTCCAAGGAAGCACCCACTCCCTAATATGAGCACCTACCCATATATTTGATGATACCCACCAATCAGATTTACAACTCAAGTTATTACAATTGTTGTTTTGAATACAATTCTATGTTGCAACTCAATTTGCAACTACCGAATTTTCTGCAATCCTATACTTTGCTTTGCACTTCACACAATCACTGTTCTACACTTTCCTTCAATTAGTGCATTCTTTGTTCGTCTCAATAGCTCATTCACCCACTTCACACCCTTCTCTTATTTGTGCCTTGGATGTTAACCTATATATGGATTTATAGTTTTTATTTGGTTTCTACTCATTCAACTTTAGTGTATTCTCTGTCTACTATTCAACTCACTCTCTCTCTTGCACTCTTGCTCTTAGCTACTACTACATAGCCAATTTTTTAATTGTCTTCACTTATTGCTTAACTCCATCGAACTACAATTATTTCCTTGATCCTTGCACCATTGCATAGATCTCTGTTGTTAAGGTTTTCTCGTTATCTTCTTCAAGAATATACATGTTCATTGAGCCACTCGCAATCAAAAATAAGTTCTAAAATTTTCATTAGATGCTGCTAAGTATGGTGATCTGCAAAAACCTAACCCTGATATGCATTAAATGTAATTCCTTGTTTTATCGATCTGATTTTGATCACTATCATCTTTGAAATCTATCTCGCCACTTTGCAAATCAAATCACCAATTAAAATGGTAGTTGGTGCAGTTAGACCAATTAATTTCATTCTGTGTTAGCCACCAGATGAAAAGTGTGTACACACTATCATAGCCATTACAAATCTTCATCTTTGAATCTAGGTCATCGATCTTTTGTCTTCGTGCCATGATCCATTATCTCTCCTTTCATCTTGTCATCTTTAAAACATAACCGTTTAATGAACGTCTCTTTAAACTATCACTGTTGATCTGTCTTTCTTTGTATTCATATCCATCATGTTCATTTAGTGTATCGCTACTTCACATTGGGTATCAGCATCCATTCTTGCGATGTGAAGAGGTATAATGATTTATGTTTGATCGCCTTTGCTCAATCTACACCGTTGACTTCCCATTGCAACCTCTTTCCCTATTGCAACTTCATTTGCAAGCAAAGAGAGGTTAATGTTGATGCATAGGAACCACATGATACAGTAGAAATTTTCCATCTGTCATACTAGATGCATGTTTACCTTGTTGCTCCATCACATATTTGAAAAGCAGACCTACCAACTATCTCCATTGCAATCCTTTAATGTATCGATGAAGGCTTTATGACTTGAAGGAGCATAACCGCGATGTGAACATTGCTTACGATGCAATCACAACACTCCACCTATCCATGATGATGTCACAATCCACTTTCATCGCATATCACATGAAGCTTAACTCCTTTTAATTTCATAACCACAATGTGAAACGATAGCGTGATATCCTACCACATGCTTACCTTGTTGTCTCATTCCACTCGCAAAGCCTACCATTTAACTAGCCCCACTGGACACTTATCGTTAGCCTAATATCCTGTTGGGCTAAACAATGACCTCACATACATGTCGTAGGATGGTGGGCATCATCCAATTTATGAAGTTTGATCATAGTTGGTGATCAAACTTCATCGCACATCACACAAAAGAAAGGTAGAGTTAAACTTTGACATCTGATGTGAAGGATGGTGGTGATGTAATCACAAACTACCACATAGCCATCGAGAAAAAGGAAGTTCTACTAACTATGTCGGAGCTGGTGAAGGTTTCAACACTTCATAAAATGTTGACAACTGGTAGCACTAGGTAAAGGGGCCAGTTACATAGATGAATCAAATGGCTTAATTTATGACTTAAGCAACCCACAACCACCAAAATCCAGTCAACACAAAAACATAAAATCTGTGAAAGTGCCATGACTATAGACCTTAGGGTTTATATGCAAACCTTGATCTAGACCGAGAGCACAAATAATTAATTCCTGAGCATAGCATACCACTTTTGATCTTGCAAAACACATCTCTGAGAAGCTCTTGAAAAACCCATATCCAATCTACACTTTGATCTCTCTATGACATCAATGACACCTTTTGACATCAATGAAAACTAAATTTCCAACACCCTTGGCAAACTTGTCTGACACTTTTTGGCCCGAATTTATAGGGATGATGGGAAATTAAATATATATATTTTTATCTGATTGCAAAATTGGTAAATTATTATTATAATTAAAGTTAAAGGAAAAATAGGGTGTCAAGGTAGTGTGAAATTTTCAAGGGTGACAATTTTTTATCCTACACCACTATACAATGTTCATCCTTTCTTTTCCTTTACTCATTATGGCCTACCTTTTAATTACACCTCTTTTGTCATATTCATATCCTATATAATGCTTTATACCTCCATTCCCCTTTCATCCACCACTACCCAACTTACTATATTCATCACTTGTCACTCATGACATTCGTGCTTCTACTACTCCATTCTCTACCATGTCTATTCCTTATACCATTCCTCTATCCATGTGAACAACCAAACTTAATTACACTTCCTCCATGCCTCTTTCCCAACCCATTACCTCTTTTATTCCTCATACATATCATACCCATACCTATACCCACCCTAGTGGACCCCAAGCTTTCCTTGTCGTTATTTCTTCGTTTTCCTTAGATGCACTTATGCAAAAGCTAAGCCAAATGGAGAAAAAAAGTGCATACAAGACCAAATGAACAAGATAATGATGAAGTTATGGATGCTAAGCACACACCATTGTCATTTATCACACATCATTTATTAATGGATTTTGTAGCACCTTATTTTGAAATATATGACAAGAAACATGATCTAATTAAACACACACTTGAGATCCTTCATTGAAGCACATTGAATTATTTTCTAAGGAAATATTATTGGCTCAACCATTCTCAATAATTCTAAAGAATTATGCTATTGAATGGTTATTTTCATCATCTCATGGGACTATTCACACATTTGATGATTTGACTAATATGTTCTTGAGATAATTTAAAATGAATATGAGACGAATAGTTACATTTTTTACTTTTTTGAGTGTGCCCAAGGACTAAATGAGCACATCATTGATTTGTTATAATATTTCAATCCTTGTTCTAAATTACTTATTCCCTTAACATGATATTGAATTTCAAAAAATCTTTACTTAAGGGTTTCCTTAAGCCAATTGTAGGTAATGCATATCTCAATAGATTTGCATCTTTTATGGATCAATGTGCACATGTGAAAATAGTTGAATCCAAGTTCTTCATAAGAAATGTCTTCAAATACGGGTCATCAACTCAGTGGAGCCAATTCTAATGCTTAATTAAATTGGTGATACTGGGTATGCACATGAATCAAAGGACCTAAGGATCCTTAACTAAGTAGTTCATCATTCAGAAGAGGGTTGCATTAAATCATCAACCAGGGAGTCGTAAAACTTTAGATAGTGCTAGAAAGTGTATGCATTCATAGATTCTGGACATCCTACATCGACTAAGTATAGGAGAATAAACATATGCAAATACAATAAAAGCTTGAAATCAAAATAAACTGCTAATTCACAAAATAAATTAAAAGAATATAAACTACTATCTTATGTTGCGGGAAGCTAATGCTTAAGACTGTAACTAGCTAACCATTATACCACAGTATCCTAACTTAGTTAACCTCTAGAGTCTAAAAAATAGCATCAACCTATAGTGTTGAGTGTTGTTTGTCATTGATGTCAAAAGTAAGTGATGTTGAAGTTGAAGGTGTTTTAGAATGCTTTGGTTGAAGCTAATTATAATTGATGTCAAAAAGGTGTTCAAGTGTTCAAGGTGTTCAAAGTTTTTGATGCTAAGTGGTCAAGATGTTTTTCTTGGTAGGATGCTCATCATGGCATGTAGAGACATCATGCAGAGTATTTCGAAAGGTCTCTTAGGTTCATAGGTGATGGTGATGTCTTGTTGATGTTTATTATGCCTTAAAGGAGATTAGGATAGGATAATTTCTTCATAGTGTTTGATGTTCATGCTAACATGTTAAGGAGTTCATGTCAAAGATCAAAGGAGTTTGGAGGATGCCTTCATATGGTTTCTTCAGGATCAGGATGTCAAAGTGAAAGGTTTTTGGTTAAAAGCATGCTTGGAAACTATGTAATCCAAGTATATTATAATAAAATTTTGGAATTTTAAAAAAATATCTCTCCATTCGATGAAGTTGAATGAATGAATATGATTAATGTCTATTGATACAAATGCTAAATTAGAGGAACTAATTGTATGCATAAATTGAAAACTTTAGGTGAAGTAGAAATTCAACATGATACGGACCAGAACAAACTTTTCAGGTAGCCAGGAGGTAGGAAAACCTTCTGACAACCCCAATTCAAAACTAGATCAAATCTTAGAATAATAATTGAAACAAGAGTGAGAATTGGTACCTTAGAACAAGAGGTTTGAGGCTAGAGTAGGCCAGAAGAGGAAGCATCTCACAAAGTTGAAGATGAAAATAAACATGAATGCACCACCAAAGTGGGCATGGAGAAAACAACTCTGATTCAAGGCTTGTTAATGAGAAAAGAAACCAATCAGCCCTTGAATTATTAGATACCCTAAGTTGAAGGAGTTATATCTCCTTGATGATAACTATTCATTCTAATTTCAAGAATCAAGTGTTGTAGAAATCCAAGGGAGATGAATACTATGAGTAGGTCAAACAAGCTCTCGTGGAAAATCCTCAAGGTTAGAGGTAGGATGGGTTTCATTTTGAACTAGATAAATTGCTAAGATTTAGAGGAATAATGTACGTTCCAAACTCCAAGGAATTAAGGAATATCATGTGGAAAGAAGTTCATTCTACACCATATTCAGAACATCCTGGAGTGACAAAACTTATAGAAAATGTGAGACCACTATATTTATAAAAAGGAATGAAGAGGGATGCTGCAAGTTTGTAGCAGGATGTCTAGAATGCCAGAGGTTGAAAGCAAAACATCATCAACCAACATGACTCTTATATCCTCATGAGATTCCAGAGTAGAAGTGGAAGATCATCAGTATGGGTTTTAATACATGTTCTTCATATATCTAAAAATAGGCATAACACTATTCTAGTAGGGGTGGATAGAATCACCAAGTTAGTTCACTCCATACTTGGGAATTGGATAGGTGGAGCACCAATCATAGTTGTAAGACTATTCAGGAGGTGTTAGGATTGCACAAAGTTCCTGAGAAGATCATCTCAGATAGGGATACGTGCATGATGTCAAGGTTTTGGTAAACCTTATTCTCATCACTTGGAACTCAATTGGATATAATCTCAACTTATCACCCTAAGATAGTTGGTTAGACAGAAAGGGTAAACCAAGTTCTAGAGGATTGGTAGAATTTTCTTACTACAACAATTTCTATCATTCCACGATAAAGTTATATCCATTTGAAACATTATATGGAAGAAAGTGTTGAATCCTATATGCTAGGATAAGCTAGAGAGTAGGATTAGCCTTGGTCTAAAAATTTATTAGAAATGGAAGAGTAGATAATATGATCAAATAGAAATTAGCAAAGAAGACTGATAAGCAGAAAAGCTATGTTGATGCTAAGCATATATCAAGATAGTTCTTAGAGGAAAAAAGAAAGCTTGAATCGCGTAAGTTCCATGAGCATATTAGCAAGGTCACTCATTACAAGGTCCAATGGGACCAATTTGTAGAGGACATTGCTACGTGGGAGGATTAAAATGATATTAAACAAAGATTTCCTCATCTTGTTCATGCTTTTGAAAACACATAAGAAATAACTTTTGTTATTTTTATATGTTGTGATACTTTGAATCATTGGGGACAAGGATCCTTATGGGGGGAGATATGTTACACCCCATTGTTGATTTACCAAATTAATTTAACCTTTATGTTTAAATACTATTTTAATGCATGATCATGTCATTATGGTGTTTAACAATTGGATTAAGTATATGTATATGCAATATGATGAATTTTCTTTTAAATGATTATATGATGATTAAACAATATTGTGATTATGTTTTATATGTAATTAGATAACTACGTGAATGTTTCTCTAAGTGAAATGAATGAAATTTTGTGCCCTCTAGAGGGCGAGGGAGAGTATCACCCAAGAGAAGTGTTGGTATATGAGTCATCTGGTATTGCTATTTGAGTTCACATACTCACTTAAGTTATTTGAAAACCTTGTCAGGTTAGTTCAAGTATCAAGTTGGGTTAATTCTTAAACCTAAGTTGATAGGTTAAGTGTCATTAGGGAAAGTAAAACCCTATCACTAAAGATTCTCTTAAACTGTCAAATTAAATTGATTTCAAATATCTTTTTTTATTGGTAAATATCATATTTATAATATATATAAATATATATGTATATATATAAAATGTTATGTGTTAAATGCATATATATGTATGTATGTTTATACAAATATATATAAATATGATAATATTAATATCTATGTATATTCGTGAGCGTTTGGGTGGGTGCCACTCCACAATGGATTGTGTGGAGTGGTTGTCGCATCAGCAGGTGAGGTGGCGATTATTTGGATCCTTCGACGGTGATGGAAATCATGCCTTTGCATCGTCAGTTATTGTGGGTCTTCTCAAACATTTTGAGTGTGCTAGCATATGGTCTCTGAGGTGCATTCTCTCAAGGATTTCATTAAAGCTGGTGAGGACAAGTCCTTAAGGTAAATCTTTGTTGGCATTCTAACATTTTATCGATTCCCTCACTGCCCTGCTTGTAGCACTTTTTGGGTATTTCTTTGTTATGGCAAGATTTATCCTACAAGTTTCAGTGAGGGAATTAGACACTAGTGGAATGGACACTCCTGTCTAGCTTCTTGGCTCCAAGTGATAGATGGATTTTTTAGGTCCGATGACATCACTTCGACTAAGTAAGATCATCTAACATTCAAATTATCTCACCTGTGTGGCAATAAAATGCATAACAGGGAAATGATTCATGGCGGGAATCAAAGGATACAGGCTTGACTCCAACATTTCGTCAAGGGTGTTGGCTAGGTTGTTGGATTTTGGTGTTTCAAAGGCAAAGGAAAAAGTAATCATGAAGCATTTGTTCAGGAATGATTTACTTGTGGGGTTAGAGGAGTCCCCGGCCACAACCTCTTTGGGCATTAGCATTCCTTTCCAATGTGACTTAGCACTCCTGGAAAACTTAGATGTTGTGGTGAAATTTTAACCTTTTCTTTTGGACATTAGCGGTGTGGAGTTGGTGGAGAATCATCATCTGTCTTGGGCAGGGGTGGAGTTCCTGAAAAAGAAATTTTGATTGGTAGCAATGCAGAACTTGACCTAGAAATATGAGTTTTGTGTTTTCACACAGAACAATATCTGGTAATTGGGATGCGGTGTATTTGTTTGTTTTATTGGTTGGCGGTCTGGTGGTAGTTTTTTAGGTTGGACTTATGGTTTAGGTCAAGGTTGTTAAGTTTTATGTCTTTTAAATACATTGTATAGTTTGGTTATATGCTTTCAGGTGGTAGATGGGGACCATGTGTGGTCATTTTTCTTTCTTCATGGTTTAGTCTAGTATTTAGTGGTCATCTATGGTTGGCTCTATCGCCCTACAGCCTTGGGCTAATTTTGTATTAATGTCCAAAAAACTTAAATGGCTAAGTGTCAATTTTCTCACACGAGCATTCTTCCAGGCATTAATGGTGAAGATGCTCCATTCCTTGGCCATAAAGAAGGTTGTTGGCTTGTTTTTCCTCACAATTACAATTGTTCGAAGTAGAAGAATTGGTCAAGTTTAAAGAGAAAGACGTGAGGAGATTAGGTGAAGAAATTATAGCGACATTAAAGGAAAATTCTCCCATGTAAGCAAATATTCACACCTCTCTATAAAAATTGTAATTGAATTGAATTGGTCAGGCCAAGTTAGTGATTAACTCAAAAAGATCTAGGTGCTTAGGGTTTGGAAGGGTTTTATTATTATATGAATTCACATAAGTTGGTATGAATTGAGTAAGATTTGGGAGGTTTTTTTTCTTGTTCTCTATAAATTTTCTTCTTGAAAGCATAAAACCAGCAAGCCCTTGTTTACAAGTTGAAATTCGTAAACCCTAAGTATAAACTATGAGTCATCCTAGTGACTCCGCGGGTGTTGGGGGTAAACCAAAATAGAAAAATCCTAAGGTTGCTAAACCTAAGCCAACAACCTCAGAAAAGACTATAAAATCTAAAAGAGAAAAGAGAGATTTGGCTAGGTTCATGGAAGGTGAATCCAAATATATTGTTGAGGGAGGAAAGCAGATTGGAAAAAGACCTACAGGGCAGGGTTTCATGAAAAGTAGATTGATTGACAATGCTCCTAGAATTGGAGAGGTCCCTCTACCGCAAAGTGGTTGGGAGTTATTCTTGTATGCCTTCAATAGACGGTATGTTAAACGTCCAACCCATCACCAATGGGGTTTTAACCTTTGAAGGTTGGTGGTACCAAATGTATTTGTTGAAGAGATTTGATGTTGTAGCTAGAAAAGCATTATGATGTTAAGGAAAGAATAATAAAAAGTGAGAATGGAACCCCACTTCTTTACATAACCAGAGATAGGATTGTGGAGGTGATCAGGTTAAACCCTAATTACACTATCAACATCAATTTTTTTGATCTGTGCAATGAGTATGAACAGAACAAGTATGGGTATAGGAGGTATGTGCTTCCTAGACATAGGAAAGGGGACAATGTAGCTTTCAGTCCTAAGGACTTGGAACCTTTTGATGGTGATGAGTTTGCAAATTACTTCAAGAACACATACTACTGCTTGGATCAGGTATTGGCTCACAGGTTTGATGAAAGGATACCAACTGCCTTGTTGGTGATGATAATTGATATTCAAAACTAGAATTCAAATAGAGGTTTTGACTATGCAACATATATTGTTGAGTAGATGCATAAAGGGATGCATAAAGGGATAATTGGATTGAAGGATGGAAAAGCCCAATTATCCTTCCCCCACTATTCTTTATTGATGCACATGATTCTTTGGATTGGACAAGAGAAGTGGAAGAAAAAAATTAAGCTAAGGCAGAGAGATGATGAAGGAAATGATATGCTTGTCCAAATGTGGATTCATATTTGGGACCAAAATTGCCCACATTCAAATTATCTTGATTTCTGTAATATTGTAAGGTTTGGTATTTTGGAGAGTTTGGGTGTGGCACCTCCGTATAGAATTTCAAAAGTTATTAGGGAGATTATGTGCCCCAAAGAACTTAAAGAAGTAGCAAAAACTCACAATTGGGGTGATTGGTTTATGCACTCACATTACACTTTGACTAGAGGTTATGGAGCCAAGGTTGCACCCCATTTCCTACCAATGTATGTTTTTAATAGGTTGGCCTTCATGGAGCTTATGTCGCAACTAGATTTCATGGATAATGAACATTTTAGAGTTCCTGGAAGGGTTCACCGATAACCCCACAATGCTCTTTTGCTTATTTCATTGCCACTACAAAGGAGGGGTATGAAAAGTTTAGAATAATGTTGAATAGCCTCAGGTTGGCAGCAGATGAGGTCAAAAATTATGAACCTAAAGGGTTTATAAATGAAATGAAAAGAAATAAGGTTTTGTTTGCATTTTCCCATCACTTTTTATACTTAATGATGTGATCAAAGTTTTAACAATTGATGGTGCAATGAATTCAAGGAAGGAGTGGACTTCCATATGTGATATTGAGGAAGACATAATGAAAAGGAATGTTTTTTATATTAGTCCATATGATGAGATTGAGAGCCCGTATGAAAGGGCCATGACAAAATTTAAAGATTACCAAAGTGGTGAATTCAATGCAAAGGTCAAGGAGGCTATAGAGAAGGCACAAGTACACAAGGATCAACAACAAGAAGCTATGGATATTCAAGAACAACCTTTGGAGGTTGGTGAAGGGAGCAACCCATTGGTTGAATACTCTACTACTGAACTGATTGGAGATGAGCAATTTGCGGAGCATGTGCCTAATGATCAAGAGGTGGAAAAAATATTCCCTTCCCATCAGATAAAGGATACTCTTGACCCACATATTCCAGTGGATAGGATTTTCAAATGGCAATATGATGAAGAAGTTGATGATGACCCTAGGGTCAAGGTCTGTGTTGAATTCCTTGTTGATGATTCCTTTGTGCAAACTAAGGAGTTCAAAGAGTTTATCATTCAACATAAGAGCCAAGACATAAAAAAGAGAATTGAAGAGGCTAAGGCTAATGTGGATTCTTCACAACAAGAGTAGGCAGAAAAGGTGTAGGAGGAGAAGATAATGGCTAAGATAGCAACAATTACTCCTGTCGAGTATAGAAAAATTGTTAAAGAAAGTTGTATGATGTTGCTTCTGAGATGGAACCTTACTATTGCTATTGCACTTGATGCAATACGAAAGGATCCCAATGCTTTTGTGTTTGAGGAGCATTTTGACAACCATGTCTTTGGTTCTAGTTTTAGTACCAAATTGCATACCCTTACAATTTGTTCAATGGATCCTAATACAAGAAAACACAAAGTGGTTAAATCAATTGAGGAAGTCATTAGTTCAGTTGTGGTGAAGAGAGCCATTCATATCACTCCCATCCAAGCTACAAAGTTGACTGCCCATGTTTCCATGTCGAGTGTTGACATTGCACAAATTTCTCAAAAGAAATATGATATGTTGAATAACTACAACACTCTCCTAAATGAGTGTAACAAGATGGGGGCCACTATGCAAGAAATTCAATCAATAAAGGAATTTCCTTCCCCCTCTTCATCATCTTTAGAATTATCAACTCAGGACAAGGAGTCTCTATCATTGAGAATCTAGAGTTTAAAGAAGGAAGTGCAAGTGGAGAAAGATAATGTTAAAAAATATAAGGAAACCATGAAGGTTGCTGATAATATTTTTGATGATGTCTTGAAACACAGAGTTTCCAAGCTAATGCACAAATCTGATACTGTCTAAGAAGCCTAAAAAAACATCCATGAGGCCCATGAAAGGTATAATGAAGTTCAAATTTCTTTCCAAAATGATTGGAGTAAATGGAGTGCTAGAGTTGGAACCTTAAAGGAGATGATGCATAATATGAAAGATGATCCTAAGGCTCCAACAAATATTCCAAATGTGTTGAAGGCAGTGGACCTATTGGGTGGAATCTCAGCTTTTCATGGCAAGTTGGGAGTGTAGCTGCAAAATAATTTGAAAATGTTTAGAGACATGGAGGGGCATTACATGCCAAAGATACTGAATGATGAAGGTGAACTGAAGGATTTTTCTACTTGGAAAGAAGAGTTGGGAGGTTTGCTCCCACATTTTAAGAGAGCAACCAGTCTCACTAACTACACCATGTTGAATGCAACTATTGATAACATGATTGGGATTGAGGTGTGTATGGATGCATTTGTTAAAGAGGTCTGCATATTAATTGATGCCAGATACAACTGACACAACACTAAGGTGTAGGAGTTTTTGGATATATAATGGCCCACTGAGGAGGACTATAATACATGGCTTGAAAATTTTATAGATTAATCCTTTAATAAAGCATTGCAAAAATTATATCCTCTTGATCAAAGTGACGGTAAGCTACTGATGTGGACGTGGTGAATGTTGTTCTCTTTTTATTGCTTTCTTGTTTTAGTTTATGCTGACTTGATATGCACATGGAATATGATTTTTCTCACAGATGGTGCTACTACAACAATGAAAGATGCCCTTTGGAGGGCAGGAACTATCTTCTTTAGTGGTATGAAAGGTTTTTTGTCTCATGTGATTTCCCCCTTCTGAAAATACAAATATAATTGCCTTGGGGATGTTTTAAAATTGAAATTGAAATGTAAGTCAAATGTAAAATGTGACTAAATGTGTAATTTTTCCCAAAGCTTGTTGCTCCCTTTTTCTTATAAAAGGGAATTCAAGGGCAATTGCATGGGTGTTTGGTTGGTGAAGTTTTGAACTCATTGTAAAGAATTTTATAATACATGCACAAGAAGATAGAATTAGAGTTGAGTCATAGGCTGAATTCGAGTCTATAATAGGCATAATGGTTTTACAATAGTGATGGCATTTGAATGCAAAAGAGAATTTTGAAACAATTTCTCTCCTTTTGTATTTTTTCATATGAATTATTAATAAAATGATCAAGGATATTTTTATTGGTCTTCAATCATTTTGGTTGAACGTATGATTTTATCTTTGCTTTAATTCAAAGAATTAATTAAAATGCTTTGATGAGATCATAGGTTTGTGTGATTAAGTATGATGATTTGATAAGTAGTTTCTATTCTAGGATAATTTTGAGTTTTTTTATTTTAATACAATATCACAATAGTTTGTAAATGTTGAACTAAGTCATTGTTGCATTACAGTCTATTCCAAATTTGAATTCATTACCCAATGGATAAGGCACTAGTCTATTAATTTGGTTATCTTTGATGTCAATGATTCGACCTTGCCCTTCAAAGAAAAAATTCTTAAAGAAAATAATTCATACACCTTAAATTGTTTTAAAGTTTCATGAGAGCTTGTCCATTCTCTGCTTTAGATGATTATTTGTTAAAGAATTAGCTAGATTCTTGAAGGATTTCATCTAATTTGCAATCTATGGGAATGTATCTGTTTTTTTCAATGTCTATGGTAAATGGCATAAGAGTATCACTAAGTACATTATAGGGATCACCCTCTTGGGTCTTGCAGAGCCTGAAGTGTAGAGGGAAAGCCTAGCAAGCATTCACGTAGTCATTGGCTAATCCTCACCATTGTTGATCATTGAATTATGGAAAATTCATAGGCAATGGGTGAGATCAAGTTTGGTTCATTAAAAAAACCAACAGATTGGAAACTCTTCTAGGGACAATGCTAGTCCAATGTCTCTAGGTTAGATCTGGTACAATTAGAGTTAATTATTTTCCTTGTTCTTTATTGTTTGGAGAATAGTTTATACAAATTCTCATCAATAGCTCAAGTCTAGTTTTATGCATCGAGTTTTGGTTCCTTTTTCCATTTCATGCTAGGTTATGTTCAAAGTATTCTTTAAGATTGTGAGTGCATCTCCATAGTGTAATCAATTTTTATTTCCTAGTATAGTGGGTGGCGACTCTAAAGTATCTTGTGCCAATGCAAGGTTAAATCCTCAAGAAAGGAAAGAGAAGGAGAACTCTGAGAAGCAAGCTAAAACCACGAGAAGAACTAGAAGCTCTATGAAGAAACATACTGAGCAAAATTTGGAGCCCAAGCCATCAAAGGACAAACAACCAACCTGGAAAGCAGAAATTGTTGAATCAAGTAAATCTATCAAAAATCTTGCTAGTACATCTCCTAATTTAAATGAAAAATGCTCATAATGAAAATTCTCATGAAGAGGCACATGAATTTGGTGTTCCTGATACAAATGAGAAAGGTTTTCCCAATAATGAAATCCTTGATAGTCACATTGAAATGTCAAAGGAAGAAGAGAGATGGGAATTCTAGGAAAAGGATAATAAATTCCCAACCTGAGGGGAAACCCTTGGGGGTAAATCTATTTTTAATGATGATAACTTCAAACCAAGGGGTAAATCCCATAGTATACCCTCACATCATTCCCCTGAGAGAGAACCAACAAATATTACCTTTTACACTCTTCAACCTAGTGAGTCTGAGGATGTCCTAGAAGATGAAGATGACATAGATAAGGATATGCAAGCCTTAGCAGAAGAAGAACTCAGACTCAAGGAGTTGGAGGAGGGGAAAGTAAAGGAAAGAGAGGAGAGAATCGGGGAAAAGGTGTTGGAAAGAGATTCCCGGAGAAAGTGATTTTCAGAGAAAAAGGATTGAGAGAATGAAAGAAGCATTAAAGGAAGAACCAATTCTTGAAGTTCCTTCTAAACTTGCTGCTAAGATAACCCCTAATCCTCCTAAGGTAACCATTCCTATGGGAACCTCTACTACAAGAACTTACACTACCTCTATTATGGAAACTAAATTCATAGATCCTTCTGTCGCTGTTAAGAAGTATCAACCTATAGACCATGGAAAGAAACCCATAATTCAGCCTAAGAAAACCATTCCAACCACAAGTACAAATACAAATACAAATACTTCATCCACTAATACTTCCACTAAGGATGATAAGACCAAATCCATCCTGTCAAATGCACCTCCTGATATTGAAATACTAAGGTTGCAGTTGGTTAATGAAAAGTCGTAGCAAGAATTGAATAAAATAGAAATTGAAGCCTCAAATACTAAAATAGCAAGGAAGATTTCATTCCTCAAAACTTCTATCCCTTATCCAAGAGCTTCAATCTCTATTCATACTAACTCTGATCCTCATAAGACTAGATTAGATGGACATATTCCTAGTGGAGGTGGTGGTGAAGATCAAGGTGGTGGTGGTGGAGGTAACCATAAAAATAAGAACACCTATTTTGGAGATGGAGAAGGAAGTGGTGGTGGTGGAGATGGAAATGTCAAGGGAAATAAGAAGTTTGGTAATCAATAAGATGGCAAGCCTCAAAATAATCATAGAGATTGATTCACTAAGAGACCAATGCAAGTGGATAGGTACCAACAATTGTGTTCTGCTAGGATTCCTAGATATCCAAATCAATTCCCTGAGGACATTAGGCCTGCCTTGGTTAAGTTCTCTAGAAACAATGGAATAAGTGGTGAGGACTATCTAAAATAATTTTCCAATGTGATGGATGACTTTGAGGTGGAGGCTGAGGATGTGACGATAAATTTTTTAATGTAATCATTCACTAAAGATGCCAGAGAATGGTATAGAGGTCTACCAGCTGAAAGTATTGGCTCTTGGGAAGAGTTCAAGAGACTATTTAGAGAGCAGTATGGTGATAAGACTGACTCAAGGTTCCTTTTGAATCAATCTAATAACATCTCTAAAGCCTCAAACAAGGTAGTTACTAATTTCAATATAAGATTTCAGAAGGCCATGAACATAATACCTCCTCATTTGAGACTCAATGATAATGTGTGTTTGGTCAACTATTGTAATGAATTTGATGCAAAAATGAGTTACCTCTTGTTGGATAAGAATCTTCAAACCTTAAGAGAAGCTTTCAAGATGGAATTCTATATTGAAAACATTAGGAGAGAAACCAGAGAGGTTGGGAGAAGAGAGGATGTTAAAATATTGAAGAACCCCGAGAAGGAAGACAAGCATTCTACAAAAAAGGGATCTTCATTGGCAGATAATATTGATAAAGTTTCTAATTATATGAAAGAAATTAGTTATAGACTTTCCAGGCAAGAAAAGGGACTTACTAATGATAAGCCAAATTTTCAGAAGAATGAAAGGCCTCCTCGACTGCAAGACCATCCCTATAACACCAATTGGCATAATGGAAATCCAATTCAGAATAATTAGAAAAATACACAAAACAAAGTTTCCCCTAATCCCTTACAAAAAAATTCTATGAATTTTGCTGATGAGACACCTTGGTGTGTTGTTTTCCAATTGCCATATGCTTCTCAAACATGTTTAGTAGCAATACAGTTTGAAGAAGAAAAAATTCAGTTAGATGACTATGAGCCTATGGAAGAAAATGATGTAGAAGTACATGTGCTTATGCATAGATCAAAATTTGTTGATGAAGAGTGTTCTTCAGAAGAAGAATCACATGAGGTTGATGTTGACTATCAAAGACACAAATCGGATTCTTACCATCAACAAATTTTCCTTGATGAGAATGAAGAGGTTGAGGACAACATTTGTGTATAGAAACAAATGAAATGGATGTGTCCTTGAGAATACCTTCTGATGAAGAGTATAAGAAAATCACAACATTGGTAGAGCAAGCCAGGAACACTCATAACTTAAGAAGAAGAGTTGTTAATTGTGATCAAGGTAAGCCATGCAATATGTTAATGAAAGATAAAAATGCAAAGAAACAAGGAGCTAAAATAGAAGAATTGGCCAAGTATAAGAAAGGGGAGGTCAAAGTTAAGGAGAGTAAGGGATCTCATATTTGGGCCAAGAAAGATAATGCAGTCAAGAAGTCTGATGAATTTGTTGCTCTGATTGTTCAAGCAAAGACCCAAAATTCAAATGTTGATCAGGAGAAGAAACAAGAGAAGAAAGAGACCAAGAAGAAATTAGAACAACAAAAATTTCAGACTAAAGAACACAGTGTAGTCCCTTATGAAATACTAAAGTATAATCCAACTGACATGTTTCAGCTACTTTCTCAAGTCAAGGTGATAGTTCCATTAATGGAAATGATGAGAATTTGATGAACATAAGTAGAAGGTAGTGGCTCTTATCAATGGTGCCACTAAGGCCTATGAGGATAAAAGGATGCTTACTCAGCCTCAAGTGAATGGACATCAGGTGAGTGAAGAAGCAATGGAGGGAGGTTTTGGTGAGATCCCTCTAATTTATTTGGGCAGCACTATCATAGCTTGCCCAAGCAACATTGATTGATTTTATGTAATGTTGATTGTTGATGGTAAGCTCCTAAGGAACCGTATAATTGACTCAAGAGCCTCATCCAACATCATGGTAGTAGAAATCATGAAGGAAATGGGCTTGAAGATCAACTGTGCCTATAGAAAGTGCTATGCCATGGATTCCAAAGAAACTCTAGTCATAGGAGTAATCAAGGATGTCCCATACACATTGGTTGCTTTTTCTGATAAGGAGTTTGTCACGAGCATAGTTGTGGTGGACATCCCACCAAACTATGGCATGTTATTGTCAAGAAAATGGAGTGCCTCCATGGGAGGTAGCATGCAATGTGACATGTCCTTTGCAACTTTTCCTATTGAAGGAAAGGATATAAATGTTGTGAGGGAGCCAAGAGCTCTACATATCATTGAATTTGTGGAAGAAGCAGATAGAATACACTTTGTGGATACTGAAATGGAAAAATTTAGAATTGAAGAGTTACAAGAAGAGGAAGAGAAACAACCTGCACCTCTGGAGAAGAAGTATTGCAACATGAAAATAACGATGACATGTGGAATGTGTTTTGATGGTGCTTGCTCAAAGGAGGGAGTTGGTGCAAGGGTGATACTTATTTCTCCTAGTGGTAAGACCTTCAATTTTTCATTTTCGTTGTTGTTTGCATGCACAAACAATGTAGTCGAATATGAAGCCTTGCTACTAGGGCTAAAGCTAGCTGAGAAACATGGCATTAAGTAATTAAGAGTCATTGGAGACTCAAAACTTGTTGTTTCTCAGGTTAGGGGAAAGTATGCATCAAAGAATACTAGGCTGAGGCAGTATAGAAATGTTGTTTGGGATTCAATTGAGCAATTTGATGCATCTGGTATTGACTAGTTGGACAGGGGTAACAATTGAGTGGCTAATTTACTTGCCAATATTGCTCTCTTGCCAAATGATATTTCATTTGCCAACATTTCAAAGGTTAAAGTGCAAGTTAGACCTTCAGTTCTTGACAACATAAAGAACTAGCATGTGTTTAATGATGATGAGGATATCTTGATATTCTTGTAATGTGTTGATGAATATGAGGGTCAAGAAATTGATTTTGGAGCCTTTATGGAGGAAGTGGATGGTAAGAAAACAATATTTAGAAATGAGATAATCCAATTGAAAAATAATAAGATTTCAAAGGGATTAGTTGCATTAGAAAGGGTGTTTGATGACCTTGATAGAAACAATGCTAAGAAAACATCCACCCACAAGGAAGATCTTGAGGAAGTAAATCTTGGTACAAAGAATGCTCCAAAAAAGGTCTACATTGGAAAAAAGATGAAACCCCAAGTTAAAGCAATGTTGATTAGTTTATTAAGAAAATACAGACATGTGATTCAATGGTCTTATGATGATTTGAAGGCTTATAGAGAATATTTATTTTAGCATGAGATACCTTTGAATCCAAATGCAAAGCCCTTCAGGTAGAAGCAAATACCAATAAAACCCACATTGCAACCTAAGATGCAGGAAAAACTCGTGAAATTAAAGGATGTTGGGATTGTCAAACCCATCAGGCACTCAATGTGGGTTTCTAATCTCGTTCCAGTTAGAAATAAAAATGGTGACATTAGGCTCTGTGTTGATTTTAGAAATTTGAACGTGTCATCGTTGAAGGACAATTACCCGCTACCGAACATGGAAGCCATGTTATAGAAGGTAATTGGTTGTGAGTTGTTACCCATGATGGATGGATTTTTAGGCTACAATCAAGTGGTAGTCAAAGAATCTAAGTAGTACAAAATAACTTTTACAAATCCATGGAGCACATACGTCTATGTAAGGATTCCATTTGGACTAACAAATGTAGGGGCTACCTTTCAGAGAGCCATGGATGTGGCATTTGTTGATTTTAGACATATTCTTAGCTATTTACCAAGATGATTTTACTGCATACAACAAGAAAGAAGAGGATCATTTTATACATTTGGAGAAAGTGTTTAAGAAAGCATTAGAATATGGCATCTCATTGAATCCCAAGAAGTGTGTGTCTGGGGTAAAGGAAGGTGAGCTACTTGGGAATATTGTGTATAAAGAAGGAATACAGATCGATCCTGAGAGAGTGGCTACCATAGACAAAATCCAACATCCAAAGAATGCCAAAGGTATCCAATCATTTTTGGTCAGATCAACTTCTTGAGAAGATTTGTGACTAACTTTGTTGAGATTATCAGGCCTATTTCCAAGATGTTGAAGAAAGGAGAGAAAGTGGTTTGGAGTGAGGAGCCTAGTCAAGCATTTAAGAGTATAAAGAAAGCCATCAAGGAGGCTCTAGTGCTTAAATCTCCATATTTCTCTAAGCCTATGCACATTTTTTCCTTTGCTTCTTTTCATATAATTGTTGTTGTGTTACTATAGAAAATTGATGAGGGTTTCGAGCAACCAATTGCATTCTTTAGCAAATCCTTACAGGCCACTAAACTTAAGTATGATATGACTGAGAAGCAGGCCTATGCCTTAGTCAAGGTTGTAAAAAAATTTAGAACATACTTAATGGGAGCTACAATCATAGCTTTTGTGCCAAGTGTTGCAATGAAGGATATCTTCACTCAACAAGAAACCATAGACAAGAGGTGCAGATGGATCAATAGGATCCAGGAATTTAACATTGATGTTCAGATTACCAAGTTGGTAAGAGGGAAAGGTCTAGCTAAGTTGATGGTTGAGACCAACTTGGAGGCCAACCAAGTTAATCAGGTTGAATGTGTTGATGTTGTACCTATCTATGACATGCAAACTTTTGGGTGGTATAGAAGGATCGTTGAATATTTGCAAACCATGCAGTGTACTGAAGGTATGGATAACAATGAGAGAAATTTGAAGTTACAAGTTATTAAATATGTCATCATTGATAATGAACTTTAGTGGAGAATCCCAAAGGGTGTATTACTTAAATGTGTTGATGAAAAACATGCATTGGAACTTTTACAAGAAATGCATAATGGAGTGTGTGGTGGCCATTACATGGAAAATACTACTGCCCACAAGATCTTGAGGGTAGGATTTTGGTGGCCCACAACTTTCAAAGGTGCCTACAAGTTTTTAAAAACTTGTGATGCTTTCCAGAGATTCTCAGGGAAACTAAAGTTTTAAGGGAATTTTCCACTTAGACCCATTTCAGTTCAGGCCCCTTTTCAACAATGGGGTATTGAATTCATTGGTAAAATATTTGAGAAATCCAGTGGGAGACATTCTTGGATCCTTGTTACAACTGATTATTTTACAAAATGGGTGGAGGCAATCCCACCAAGAAGGCAATGAGAAAAGTGGTGGTTGATTTCTTGATGGAAAACATCTTAATCAGATTTTGGGTCCTAGAAAAGATCATCTCTAATAATGCTGTGTTTTAGATCTGATGAGTTCAGGGATTTCTGTGATAAGAATAAAATACAAATTTCTTATTCTTCCCCCTATCATCCACAAGGGAATGGTGAAGCTAAATCAAGTAACAAGATTTTGATGAAGATCATCACAAGGGTGATTGAAAAGAATAAGAAAGCATGGGATTCAAAGCTAAAGCTTGCACTATGGGTTGATAGGATTACTGTCAAGAAAGCCATGATACATTCTCCATTTAGTATAGTTTATGGTTTAGATGCTAGACTCCCTCAGAATAACTTGCTGAAAATGTAAAAGTTTGTACAAGAATATGATGGTGATGTATGTGATGAAATGCAACGTAGAGTTGATGCCTTGATACAGTTAGATGAAACTAGAAGAGAAGCTCATGAGAAAAACACTAAAATGCAGTTGCAAGTCAAGCATTTGTATGATAAAAGAGCTTCGCCCAAGAAATTTAAAGTAGGGAGCATGGTATTGATGTGGAATGCAAGAGCTCAAGATAAGGGAAAGCATGGAATGTTTGAGGCACTGTGGTTAGGCCCTTATTTAATGTCAAACACACATGGTGAGTATTCATACTTTCTCCAAAGCTTAACAAGTGAGCTTCTTGAACTTCCAATACATGGATAGCTCATGAAGCCATATTTATCTTGAAATATGTTCTGCTCCATGTACGTTGTATAGTCATGAAAATTTTGTACATGAGTTTGCTTGGGTCTGGTCTTCTTGCCTTGTCCAGGTAGGTCTTTAGTTTTTGGGTTCTTTGTGCTTGGTTTGCTTTAACCATGAGATCTGAAATCTTGCCATGCCTATGAGAGGCATACATCCCTAGTCAGATCCATTGGTGGAACCCTCAAGTTTTTCATGTTCCACTAGTCTAAATGTCTTTACTTGGGTGGCTTCTTGGTCTGGAATGAAACAAGGGTTTAGGGTTTTATGCTATTTGGTGGGTTTTCCTTAGCATATTTCCTTTTCTTCATTGTCATTATCTTTTTGTCTAATCCTTCATTGAATTGTTGTGGTCCGTCTCTGGTTAGTTTAAAACTACCTAAGTCTTTTGTATCTATGTATTGACTGACTCCTTTTACCTAAGGTTTCTCATTTACCTGTTGCATGGTAGTGTCTTCTTATTTTGGTATGGGGTTTAATACTTTATAAGGTTGGGTCTTGGAAATATTTTGCTTTTATTTCCTAGGTCGAATATGGTCTTAAGTTCTTATCTCTCATCATACCTAGGCGGCCCCCTTTTAAACAACTTATGAGCACATGTGTAATACTTCCACTTAAGTTCTCACTTACCGCTCAACATATCACTCATCTCTAATAGCCTTGTGATCACTAGTATTCAATTTGTGATGAGTGATGTACCTTAAGTTCGTATGTATCACTGTCCTGCTTTACATCATAGATAGGTTTTAAGCCTTAAGTCTCATATCAATGATGCACGATATGAAATATTTCTTTACTATCGCTAGTAGCTTTCATATCATTGATCACCCAAATTCTTTGAGTTCCAAATCAACGATGCACGATAACACTAGGACCCTTTGCATTTACTAGCTCATCGCCCATTGTGCATTGTTGCTTGCTTGTCTTTTCCATATTTGCAATGAGCGATGAGGTATGTGGTTCTATTATTACATCACTAATCTAAGTGCTTCTAAGGGTGATGACTGTATGACCATTAATCTTGTTACAAAGGACATGTGGCTAAATCTTGAACTATCGCCATTTTTCTTCCATCACTCATGTGATTCAACTATTAAGAAGTGAATTAGTGATGGGCGATGGAGGAAGTATGAAGTCAAAAGAGGAAGACCTAATCTAACGACTAACATCTTATCACATATGATGTTCATATCGCTAATAGGATATATAAAGGAAAAGGAGTATTAGCGATATGTAATAGACGGTCAAGTCTTGTGCCCATTGTGTTACCTCAAGCCATTGTGGTTGCGAACGGGGACCTAGAGAACATATTAGAGATGAGTGATGGGGAGTTAGGGATATTCCTCCCATTGTTGGTCTCTATTGCATCACGGATCCATTCAAAGGAGCCATGAATGAAATAGCGATGAGTGATAGTCTTAAAGTAATAGGTAATAAAATAAAAAGGGGCAACATGGCAACATAAAAAGGGTATCGCTGAAACCAAAAAGAGGAGAAAGGATGAAGGAGATCCGTGGATGATGTTTTAAATCAAAACAATCAATGGATAGAATTTGAACTTAAATGACTAAGTGTCAGTCTGCTTGTGCAAGCTTTCTTTCAGGCATTAATGGTGAAGATGCTCCATTCCTTGGCCATAAAGAAGGTTGTTGGCTTGTTTATCCTCACAATTGTAATTGTTTGAAGTAGAAGAATTGGTCAATTTAAAGAGAAATACATGAGGAGCTTAGGTGAAGAAATTGCAACGATGTTGAAGGAAAATTCTCCCAAGTAAGAAAATATTCACACCTCTTTGTCAAAATTGTAATTGAATTGAACTAGTTGGGGCAAGTTAGTGATCAACTCAGAAAGCTCTAGGTGCTTAGGGTTTGGAAGGGTTTTTTTATTATACGAATTCACATAAGTTGGTAGGAATTGAGTAAGATTTGGGAGGGTTTTTTGCTTATGTTTTATAAATTTGCTTCTGGAAAGCATAAAACTAGCAAGCGCTCATTTACAAGTTGAAATTTGTAAACCCTAAGTATAAAAAATGAGTCATCCCAGTGAATCCTTGAGTGTTGGGGGTAAACCAAAACAAAAAAAGCCTAAGGTTGCTAAACCTAAGCCAACAAGCTCATAAAAGATTGAAAAATCTAAGGGGGAAAAGAGATATTTTGTTAGGTTCATGGAAGGTGAATCCAAAGATATTGTTGAGGGAGGAAAGCTGATTGGAAAAATTCCTATAAGGCAGGGTGTCATCACTAGTAGATTGATTGACAATGCTGCTAGAATTGGTGAGGTCCCTCTACTACAGAGTGGTTGGGAGTTATTCTTGTATGCCTTCAATAGACGATATGCTAAACGTCCAACCCATCACCTATGGGGTTTAACCTTGGAAGGTTGGTGGTACCAAATGTATTTTTTGAATTAGATTTGATGCTGGAGCTAGCAAAACATTATGATGTTAAGGAAAGAACAATAAAAAGTGAGAATGGAACCCCACTTCTTGACATAAAAATAGATAAGATTGTGGAGGTGTTCAGGTTAAACCCTATTTACACTGTCAGCGTCAATTTTTTTGATTTGTGTAATGAGTATGAACAAAACAAGTATGGGTACAGGAGGCATGTGCTTCCTAAGCATAAGAAAGGGGACAATGTAGCTTTTAGTCCTAAGGACTTGGAACCTTTTGATTGTGATGAGTTTGTTATCAAAAAATCTAGCAGCGCTCGTTCCACGGATAACCCCCTACGAAACTTGTTCGTTTCCTAGGTTTGTGAAGTTCAAGCACGCAAAATGAGGTGATTTTCAAGCCACCTCAAAATGCATTCCAAAGCCTCAAACAATCAATTTGAGCATCCCCCTATGTTCGCCTCGCAAAGACCTTTGAAACGAGCTCCTTCGTGAAGTCTCACTATTCATACTTAGTTAAATTGTGAATTATGCAATTACACTGAAAAAGTGTGCTCCTGCTCACAAGCCAAAAAATTGGCTAAGTGTTGAAAGTGCAGGGGCGCTAAAAATCAACGTCCTTGCATAAAAGTGACTTTTTCAAAATATGCAAGAGCGCTGAAAAAGTGCGCTATTACACTTTGTGTCTAGACTTAGTCATTTTTTGCCTGGGTGCGTTTCTTCATGTCTTTGACATTTTTCGCTTATCGTGCCACTTTTTATGCCTCAATTAATTGGGCAACTTGAGTTAGGTTTTTGTGTTTCCCATTCACTTAAAAGTGATTTTATTGTTTCATTTTCATTGTTTGTGATCTTCAACTCCATTCCTCTTTGTTGGGCACACATCTACCTCCTCCAAAAACGCGTTTTTATACATACCTCTTTGTTGGTCGAGCTAGGTTTCAAGTTTTAGTTTAGGTATGTCATTCTTTTCTCCCTTCCTTTCTTTCCTTCACACTTGATGTTTGTTTGATAAATGTTTTGTGAAAAGAAAACGCATTTTTAAATAAACCCATGTTTTTCTTTCTTTCCTTTTTGTCTATACGCATGGGATTTCCTTTCTTACCCTAATCGCGTTCTTTCATTCCCCATTGGCTAAGCACACAAATGTTGTTCCATTGTTTAGGCATGGATTTCTTGCATATACGCGTTTTATTTTCTTTTGTTTTGGTCGATCTTACCCGTGCGTTCTGATCTCCTCACATGATTCTTTGCCAATACTTTGAAATGACAATGAAAGAAACTCACATTTTGTGAGTAAGATTGCACTATGATTTTCATAAAAACCATGGCGATAAGTGAAGATCTAATGTACTTCAATATGTGTTCTCAAGTGTTGATTTTAATCCTTTCAATACTTCCAAATTTCCAAAGCGTTGTTCTCAGAAATCATTGCATTATGTTTTTATTGTTCTTCCCAAATGCTGAAGCACACTTTTTCAGCGCCATATCAATTACCAACTTCATAGTGAGAGATGTCATAGCACTAAAAAAGTGCGCCCTGACATAATGCAATTTTTTCCTAACACTAAAAGTGCAGGAGCGCTTTTTTTCAATGCCCCTGCACCAAAGTCAGTTTCTTCAAAATGCAAGGGCGTTGATTTTCAGCGCCCTTACACTTTTCACAATTTTTCCCTGAAACACTTCAAACTTGCCAGTTTCATCCCGAACCTCGCTCCTTCCACTTTGTGCATCATTTTGCGTGCCTTTTCATTCGTTCCATGTTTGCTCATTTTCGTTGCTCGCCTCACACATTCCCATGCTATTTAACGACTAACGTTTATTCTGACTCCACATCTTGCAGTCTCTTTTCAAGATCCTCAAAGTTGATGGATCAAATTTTCAGTTGCTCTCAGATGACTGCCATAAAACCTCTGTCTTCTTCAAAAGCAAAAGGAAAAATGAAATATAAATATCAAGGTGTCTATCCGCCAACTGTAGTGGTCTCCAAGGTGGAAGAAATAAAAGACATAGGGGTTGGCCATCAAGACTTAGTTGATTTTGCAGAGCAAACTAAGAAGAAGCCTCTTCCTGATCCGATGAGAGCAATTGTACATAGTAACCTGCATTTGGTAGCTATGTTCCCTACTGCTGCACACAATACATAATTTTTCCTTCAAGTGGCATCCCACTACATTAGGGAAAGCAGAAGCTCGCCGACAGCAAGAACTCTGCATGAAAAATAAATCAACGGTTGTTCCCACTTCTTCACGAAGAGGTCCCAGGATTAAGTTTACTATTGGCAAGAAAGATACCCATTCCGTCCCAGAAGGAGAAACCACAGAATCCGATCCATCTCGCTCTAAAGGTAAAAAGGCTATCCCAAAGGAGATAGATTCTGATGAAGAAGGTACTTCTAGTGACCAATCCACTAAAGATGAAGACTCGACAAAAGAAGTTTTTGAAAGGGGGAAAGAGTCTGAAGAAGAATCTGAAGGTGATTCTGAAGGTGAACCAAAATTATAGATACAAGAGGGTGATCAACAGGAACCTAGGCATGATCAAGAAAGAGCTATGTCTCCACCTGAGAATGTAGTTGAGGAAATTCCCATAACATCATCGCCTGTGATTTCCAATGTTCCTCATACCCCTCCAAATTCAAGTACTCCTCCACCTCTTGTTCCCTCATCACCCATTCCTACCACATGCATTCTTGCAGTAGAAATATCCACTATTCCTGCATCATCAACCCCACTTGATACTCCCTAGGTGAAAAGCATTCATACGGTTGATATACTGTCAAGTCCTCCATTATCCATTCCTAGCCTGTCTTCACCGATGTATGATATCACTTCTGAAAATGAATTTAATCATTTCATGAATGATTCAATGCGTGATCAACTCAATGTGTAGTCTACAGGAGCAATGATGACAAACACTTCTCCTATTATCATGATACCCATGGTAACTTCAGAGGTGACAATGACTTCAAAAGTGACAATGACGACTGAGTTGACAGTGAATCCAAAAGTTCACACCTCCTTCCTTCCCCCTTGGCTGATATCTCAAGTGTCAAAGTGGAAGAAGCAAATGATCTCTCCAGAGGAGCTTGACCTCAAAGAGATAGTCCCTCCAAAGGCTAAAGGGAAGAAAAAGGCAAAATTATACTCAAGGCTAAACATTGACAAGACTGGCCACAAGTATGCGAAGATTGGCATACCACCGCGAGAAGAAGGAGATGTCAATATGGAGGACTACACGGTAACAAGAGTCCAGCTTGGCAAGGTTACCAATGAAAGTGCAAAAGCAGATGCACAAGTGACATTGGGTATCTTGGCTGGAAGACTAGAGAAAATGGAGCAAACTCACAATATGTACAAATAGAGGGCAGAGCATTATGCCACTGTTGTAAGGTGATCTGCGGGATCTTGAACTAATGCACAACCGTTGACAGTGGTAAGTATTAAGGACCCAGCTGTCAAGAAAGCAGAGAAATTCGCCTCCAAAGGCAGGGTGTTGTATGATTTCGTTGAGAAGATCATAGAACACGGATCTTAGATCATAATTGTTGCGGACGAGAAAACTACTTTGTTGGCCAAGCTCACCACAAAGCTTGATAAAGAAAAAAGTGTACTTTCCCAGGAGCACACAGATATGGAAAAGTGCCTATTGTCATGGTCACAAATGAAGCAGGTAAAGCTCAGTAAATTGGTGGAAGTCAGGGTAATTCCCGACAAAGAAAAGTTCATTGAGGTAAGAGAATCCTTGAAACATCAAATTCAAGTAATTCAATCTCTTACGGAAGATCTCCACCAAGTGCAAGAAGATGTCGAAGGGCATCATGTTATTCTTGAAAAAGGTATCAAGAAGTTGTCAGGACAACTTCTTGAGGAAAATCGTATCTTCTTGCCAATCATAGAAATATCCCAAATCTTCAAGGAAGCCATCCTAAAGATGATTGATAGCGCAAATTTTTTAGAAGCCTCTCTGAATGTCGTTTGTGATACAAGGCTCACTTTGGATAACCTGAAAACACATCTTGATAGGTGCAAGAAGGTTCACTCATCTGCCATGAGATCAATCATGAGAATTCACACCATTTTGGATTACACCGTTGGTCCGGATGAGAATTTAGTGTAAGAGACCAGGAAGAAATACAAAGACTTCCGCACCCAAAGCAAGGAAACATGAAGAAGGTTCCTGATCTCCAGTGTTAGACATTTTCGATGCATCCTTTTATGCATCTTGTAAATATTTTCTGACATCTTATATGTCTTTTTGTAAATTGTAATTGCACCAAGTTCGAGATGTAATTTCATTAAGAAAAATTACACTTTGACTTTGGTCAAAGTTAGGTGAGATCTCCTTAAATTGCTCACCCAACTTTCCTTGATTTCCTCAAATTATATTCCTAATTTTTCTCATCCCTCTTTCTATATAATGTGAGGGATTTCCTTTGTATTGTTCATCCTTTAGGCTTTTGCAACGAAGTGCTGCCCTTTTGAAGCAGAATTGTGAAACTTTGTGTTCATACTTTGTGAATGAAATCTAGTCAATAAAGAAGATTGCGAACCAAACTTTGTGTTGGATTCGATAATCTTATGAATTGATCTCATTTGGTGGTGATTATCTTATGGAATTTGAAGGACTCTAAGTAATTCATGTAAACTTTGTGTTACATCCTTTATTTAGATTTACATTTGTGTTTTGTTTATCTTTGGTTAAATGATCTACAAGACTTTGTGCTTGTAATTATTCATGCTCTTTGGATACTATTGTTGAATGATCTACAAGACTTTGTGCTTGTAATTATTCATGCTCTTTGGATACTTTGGTTGGATAATCTAAAATACTTTGCGCTTGTAATTGTTCATGTTGTTCGAGGAATTGCTGCATCTAAGAAGACTTTGTGCTTCTAATGTGACAAACGACACACCTATCACAAATCCACCATTGATAAAGCTATAGAATGACTTTGTGCCTTCATGAGCTTTCCCTTTTATTTTACTAGTTTATTGTTAATCACTTCTGGTACCTCTATGCTTTGCTTTGACAAGATAGAGGTATTGGAATTACTGTTCGTTGTTAGTTTAGAGTTATTGTGAATTGAGAACTTCCAATTGTGAAGCATTGTAAACATCTTCTCTGAAAAAAGAGAGAAGGATGAAAGTGACACACCCCCCCACTTCATAAGTATTGTGTACATTTTGTAATTACTTTGTTTGTTTTATTATCACTTCTGTCAGTAGTAAGAAGGGCACCTCCCCTTTTTGAGAGGAGAGATTTACATCTCACATAGCTGTGGTTGAAGTCCTAGTTGTGTAATCTATTGAAAATTTGATTACATAATTTTCACCCAACAGAGTTCACAAATTACTTCAAGAACACATACTACTACTGGGATCATGTATTGGCTCACAAGTTTGATGAAAAGATACCAAATTCTTTATTGGTGATGATAATTGATATTCAAAACTGGAATTCAAATAGAGTTTTTGACTATGCATGATATATTGTTGAGTAGATGCATAAAGGGATAATTGGATTGAAGGATAGAAGAGCACAATTATCTTTCCCCCACTATTCTTTATTGATGCACATGATTCTTTGGATTGGACAAGAGAAGTGGAAGAAACAAATTAAGCCAAGGCAAAAAGATGATGAAGGAAATGATATGCCTGTCCAAATGTGGACTCATATTTGGGACCAGAATTGCCCACATTCAAATTATCTTACTTTCTGTAATGTTGTTAGGTTTGGTATTTTGGAGAGTTTGGGTGTGGCACCTCTGTATAGAATTTTAAGTCATTAAGGAGATTATGTGCCCCAAAGAACTTAAAGAAGGAGCAACAAAAAATCATAATTGGGGTGACTAGTTTTTGCACTCACATTACACTTTGATCATAGGTTACGAAGCCAAGGTTGCACCCCATTTCCTACCAATGTATGTTTATGATAGGTTGGCCTTCATGGAGCTTATGTGGTAGCTAGATTTCATGGATAATGAAAATTTTAGAGTTCCTAGGAAGGGTACAATGATAACCCCATAATGCTCTTTTGCTTATTTCATTGCCACTGCAAAGGAGGGGTATGAAAAGTTTGGAATAATGATGAATAACCTCAGGTTTCTAGTAGATGAGGTTAGAAATTATGACCCTAAAGGGTTTATAAATGAAATGAAAAGAAAGAAGGGTTTTTTTCTGAGTTTTCCCATCATATTTTATACACTGATGATGTGATAAAAAATTTGACAACTGATGGTTCAGTGACTTCAAGGAAGGAGTGGATTTTCATATGTGATATTGAGGAAGACATAATGAAAAGGAATGGTTTTTATATTAGTCCATCTGATGAGATTGAGAGCCCGTATGAAAGGGCCATGAAAAAATTGAAAGATTACCAAAGTGGTGAATTCAATGCAAAGGTCAAGGAGGTTGCAAAGAAGGCACAGGTACTCAAGGAGCAGCAACAAGAAGTTATGGATATTCAAGAACAACCTTTGGAGGTTGGTGAAGTGGGAAACCCTTTGGTTGAATACTCTACTACTGAACTTATTGGAGATGAGAAATTTTTAGAGCATGTGCCTAATGATCAAGAGGTGGAAAAAAATTCCCTTCCCCTCAGATAAAGAATACTCTTGACCCATATGTTCCAGTGGATAGAATTGTCAAATGGCAATATGACGAAGAAGATGATGATGACCCTAGGGTCAATGCTGTGATGAATTCCTTGCTGATGATTCCTTTGTGCAAAGTAAGGAATTCAAAGAGTTTATCTTTCAACATAAGAGCCAAGACATAAAAAAGATAATTGAAGAGGCCAAGGCTAATGTGGATTCTTCACAACAAGAGGAGACAAAAAAGGTAGAGGAGGAGAAGATATTGGTTGAGATAGCAACAATTACTCCTGTCGAGGCCAATTTTTTTTTAAAGAAAGTGGTATGATGTTTCTTCCAGGATGGAACCTTACTATTGATATTGCACTTGATGTAATAAGAAAGGATCCCAATGCTTCTATGTATGAGGAGCATTTTGACAACTATTTCTTTGGTTATGGTTTTAGTCCCAAATTGCATACCCTTGCAATTTGTTTAATGGATCCTAATACAGGAAATCCCAAAGTAGTTAAATCAATTGAGGAGGTCATTGGTTTAGTTGTGGTGAAGAGAGCCACTGATATCACTCCCATCCAAGATGCAAATTTGATTGTGCGTGCTGCCATGTTGAGTGCTGATATTGCACAAATTTCTCAAAAGAAATATGATACATTGTTGAATAACTACGACACTCTCCTAGATGAGTGTAACAAGATGAGGGCCACTATGCAAGTAGGTCAATCAATAAAGGTATTTCCTTCCCCCTCTTCATCTTCTTCAGAATTATCAACTCAAGATAGGGAGACTCTACAAATCCAGAGTTTGAAGAAGGAAGTACAAGTGGAGAAAGATAATGTTAAAAAAGGCGAGGAAGCCACCAAGGTTGTTGACAATATTTTTGATGATGTCTTGAAACACAAAGTTTCCAAGCTGATGCACAAATCTGATACTATTTGGGAAGCCTACAAAATCATCCATGAGGCCCATGAGAGGTATAATGAAGTTCAAACTGCTTTCCAAAATGACTGGAGTAAATGGAGTGCTAGAGTTGGAGCCCTAAAGGAGATGATGCCTAATATGAAAGATGTTCTTGAGGCTCCAACTAATATTCCAGATGTGCTGAAGGAAGTGGACCTATTGGGTGGAATCTCAACTTTTCATGGAAATTTGGGAGTGCAACTGCAAAATAAATTGAAAATATTTAGAGGCATGGAGGGGCATGACATGCTAAAGATATTGAATGATGAAGGTGAACTGAAGGATTTTGCTACCTAGAAAGAAGAGTTGGGAGGTTTTCTCCCACATTTTAAGAGAGCAAGTAGTCTCACCAACTACACCATGTTGAATGTAGCTATTGATAACATGAATAGGATTGGGGTGCGTATGGATGGATTTGTTAAAGAGGCCCACATATTAATTGATGCCAGATACAACTAGCATGACACTAAGGTGCAGGAGTTTCTGGATATACAATGGATCACTAAGGAGGACTATGATACATGACTTGAAAATTTTATAGATTAAGCCTTTGATGAAGCATTGCAAAAATGATATCCTCTCAATTAAAGTGATGGAAAGTTGCTGACGTGGACATGTTGAATGATGTTATCTTTTTATTGCTTTCTTGTTTTAGTTTCTGCTGGCTTGATATGCATGTGGAATATAATTTTTCTCACATATGGTGCTACTACAATGATGAAAGATGCCCTTTGGAGGGCAGGAACTATCTTCTTCAATGGTATGAAAGGAGTTTTGACTCATGTGATTCCCCCTTCTGAAAATGGAAATATAACTGCCTTGGCGGTGTTTTGAAATTGAAATTGAAATGTAAGTCAAATGTAAAATGTGACTAAATGTGTAATTTGGCCTGAAGCTTGTTGTTCCCTTGTTCTTATAAAAGGGAATTCAAGGCCAATTGCACGGGTGTTTGGTTGGTGAAGTTTTGAACTCATTGTAAAGAATTTTGTAATACAAGCACAAGAAGATAAAATTAATGTTGAGTCATAGGTTGAATTCGAGTCTGTAATAGGCATAATGGTTTTAAAATAGTGATGGAATTTGAATGCAAAAGTGCAAATTCTGGAACAATTTCTCTCCTATATTTTGTCATATGAATTATTATTAAAATGATCAAGGATAGTTTTATTGGTCTTCAATCATTTTGGTTGAATGTATGATTTTATCTCTGCTTTAATTCAAAGAATTAATTAAAATGCTTTGATGAGATCATAGGTTTGTGTGATTAAGTATGAGGATTTGATAAGTAGTTTCAGTTCTGGGATAATTTTGAGTTGTTTTATTGTAATGCAATATCACAATAGTCTGTAAATGTTGAACTAAGTCATTGTTGTCTTACAGTTTATCCAAATTTGA
This sequence comes from Sequoia sempervirens, assembly GCA_007258455.2. Classification (NCBI taxonomy): domain Eukaryota; kingdom Viridiplantae; phylum Streptophyta; class Pinopsida; order Cupressales; family Cupressaceae; genus Sequoia; species Sequoia sempervirens. The sequence continues at coordinate 508,274,661 of VDFB02000015.1, forward strand.
ATTCATTACCCAATGGATGAGGCACTAGTCTATTAATTTGGTTATCTTTGATGTCATTGAGTTGGCCTTTCCCTTCAAAGAAAAAATTCTTAAAGAAAATAATTCATACACCTTAAATTATTTTAAAGTTTCATGAGAGGTCATCCATTCTCTGCTTTAGATGATTATTTGTTAAATAATTAGCCAGATTCTTGAAGGATTTCATCTAATTTGCAATCTATGGGAATGTATTTGTTATTTGCAATGTATGTGGTAAATAGCACAAGATTATCACTACATACATTATAGGGATCACCCTCCTAGGTCTTGCAGAGCTCAAAGTGCAGAGGGAAAGCCTAGCAAGCTTTCACCTAGTCGTTGGCCAATCCTCACCATTATTTATCATTGAATTATGAAAAATTCATAGGCAATGGGTGAGATCAAGTATTGTTCATTAAAAACAACCAACACCTATCAAGAAGGTTGATGGCGATCCCGTAGAGGAGTATGTTCCCTATTGTTGGAATAATGCTCTCTATGAAGATCCTCCTCCTTCTTAAGATTTGTAGACATGTTATGGGACTATTTATAAACTTGTCTCTAAATATGTCTATGGGCGTAAAGGTTGTGGGCATAATGAACAAGGCATTCAAGTCCCTATAGAATGTATACCTCGTAAACATAATTTGGGACTTGGTTGCTTGAATGAAAAATATAAACGAAAACCATGGTTGAATGACATGAATTCTGCTCAACCTTATTCTCGCAGATTGATTCATCCACCATTAGCTGCTATCTTCATGTCTTCTTCTTGTGAGTGGTCAAACTTTTCTCCATAAGAGAAATGATTGCTTCCTACTCCTCGTTCTTTATCTAAGCAAGAGCATATTTTGTTGAGGCTTCTCAAAGCCCACTTAATTACTATTCCTCCTCCTACACATAAGAAATTTCATAAGCATGATAAAGGAAAACATTCTTTCTATGCATACCATCGAGCACTTGGCCATTCCACTAGTGAATGTAAGGCCTTGAAGGATAAAATACAACTTCTTGATTTAGGTGCCATCACTCATTTATTTGCTGATGTGTCTGCCTCTTCTTCAAATGACAAGTGATATTGAGGTGTACCTTTATCCTATCCCTTCTAAGCATTTTCTCATGAGGTTCTCACACCTCCCTTCTATAATATCTTGCATGGTTCTCCTCCCCTGTATGTTGGGGGCAGCGATAACTCATTTTAGAGGTGGGTGTCCTTCTTAAGGACCCCCCTCTCTTCTCTACGTCTTTCAAATGAGGCGTCCCTTGAGTGGACCCCTTTTCTTTTGAATGGGTTCCCAAGGGACCCTCTTTGAAAGATTTTCCATCAAATGAATTCATTGGCATCTAGCTTGGGGGCAGCTTGACTAGACCTATCTTTTCTATGACTATCCTGTAATGTAGCCTGCAATAGCCACATGATTTTCTGATAAGTATTTATTTGCAGGATTGAGAACTTTTAGAGCTTATTTGCATCAAGCTTGCCTAACATGTTTAGTCTATGGAATAACATGTTGCTTTGTAGGTGCACCTGTAAATATGCTTTTCAATCAACCTTGCAAAACCAAGCACCTATGAGGATCAATTAGACTCTGCAAAGCCTCTCACATCAGGCTTCCCTCGGGAGAGAGTAGGTTTGGGGTGCCCTCTTTGCAAGTCTGAGGACCTATGTAGCACTTACATCCTATAAGATCTCTTTGTTCAACTCTGTAGCCCTGAAGACCTACAGAGCCTTTTGTTCATCTTCTGTAGGTCTATGGATCTATGACACATTTGTTCAACTCTCATCAAGACCAAGTAACTGTGGATCCATCTCTTTTGGAATTTCCATTCCTGTCCAATTCCTTCCTTCTCTCACTTAAATTCTATTCTCTTTTCTCTTCAATCTCTTTCTACTTAGAATTGTGTATACTAGATCAAAGATCTATATCCTTCTTCATCCTAGTTATATACTTCTTTCTCTCTTTGACATTGGTTGCTCCCCTATCTTTTGTATGTATTCTTCTCTTGAAGCAATCAATCCTTACATTCTTCTCTTTGTTTAAGAATTCCTCTATGTGTTATTTCTTAATTTGGGAAAAATGCATAGTATTGAGACAACCTTTTACATTGAGGTCTCTTTCACTTTGCTGACTCAAATCCTTTAGTTTGTTGTGTGCTTGTGGGTATGTGTTTTTATGTTCTAACTCGTGATGTAAGTGGATTTTATTTTCTAGCATTGTTGTCATGTGTAGATATTTCTTGTCTAATGCATTTGTTTTGTAGGTCTTCAACCTAGGGGGCATGTTTCCTTGATTTAAAGAGTTGTCTACTTCCTCTACAGTATCCTTTTGGTACAATGATGTTATTTACTTTTAGTAGATTTCCTTTAGCATCCATATTAGTGTAGAATCATATGCCTGCTAAAGTGGGAGAAAAATGTAATTTCGTAAAATTACAACCCTTGCAATTTTACATACATTCTTGTATCCACTTTAGTGTCCACTCCCTTAGCATTTGTGTAGGCTCATTTTAGCCCCTGCATCAACCATTTTTATCTCTCAGGATGCTCAAGATCCCTTTTCAGCAACTACCTTCATGCATCAGCTTTGTGTCAAACCTTGTTCTTTTTCCATTCTCATCATTTTGTAGCGTGATGTGTCTAGACACCAATGTGTCATGCAGACGTCTATGTGCTGCGCTAGCGTCTTGTGACATTTCAATGTTCAAACAACCTTTTTTTGAGCATGTTTTCCACTCGTCAACTCCTTTTATCGATGGTAATGGTTTGAGACACCTTGTAATGGCTTGGGAAGCTTCTTTTCCCTCCTCTTCTCTTTAAAAACTATCTTATCAATCCGTTTGGCCTTCTTCTTGGTCTTTCTAATCTTGGAGACACTCTCTTTCTCTTTCTATCTTTCTTGCACAACTCTCTACAACTTTCAACAACACTCTCAATCTCTCACAACACTCTTTGCAACTCTCTTTGCTCTCGTAGCTATTGCTCTTTGTAGCTTCCTTAAGCCTTGCAACTGATATCTCTCTTACCTTGTGCTTGTGAGCATCCTAGGATTTCACACATCCCCTATCAATTGCATCTCTATCTCATGATATAGGTTCTCCTCCTTGAGCAGGGATTGCTTTTATTACACCACATTTGCTTACTTTGTCCACTTTCTCTATCTATTTCCCTATCTGTGGAGGTGGGAACACCAAAATGGGGGTTTGACTGAGGCAAACCCCTATACAACCCCAACATTTTCTCTCGAGATTATATATGTAGGTATTGAAGACATTTCCTTGCTAGAGGCTTCATTACTTGGGTTGTTGTGAGCACTTTCTATCTCCTATTCTCCTACTTTATCATTTATACTTCACTTCATTTCAGTTCTATTACATTCGGTTACCTTTCCGCATTCTTAAAAGTTCTTAACTTAATCAAATTGTTAGTAGTCACTTTCCTATTTTTTGTGATAATCTTGGGTTTTGATCTGTACAAGATGTTAGTGCGCCTCTTGGACCCCAGCACGCCGTGCTTCCATCCTTATTTTGGGCTATCATCCTTTGGCCTAGAGCTTGTCAGTTTGTCCAAAAAATGTATGAGACCTACTCTTTTTGATTCTAGAACTTTTGCTTTATTCCTTGAGGTAGTTTAGGGTAGTTCGCCCCTTGGAATTCTCTTGAGAATAAAGAAACTCAGAGTAGCGAATCCCCCTTCTCTATAGGATGCTAGAATTGTAGAAATGGCTTCCCTCTATAAATTTTGAATTTCAAATATAATTTGGGAGATAAATTATTATGGATTGGGTAGTATATTTTAGGAAAATTAGTGTCTCAACCTTGTGGTTATAGTATGTTAATATATTTGAGCGTGGGGGGTGCAAGTGGGTACCCCCTCTACGGGGTCCGGGGGCCCATACCCCCGACAAGGGTTCGTGGGAAGTGTCCTCGAAAGCCACATTTTATGTACATTTTATTATTGTAAATTTAGATTGTTCATTATTAGGTCTCATATTTGATGGTAGATATTTTATTGGCTTGTCTTTCCCTAGAAGATAACCTTACTTTATGAGGGCATTGTATTACAACTATGCATTGTGATATATTCTAAGAGTCTGATAGTTGTTGTGTTGCCTCCAGATAATTGGTTGGTGATACTTCTGTGAGAATCTTGCTCTATAAGTATATTGTAATCTTTATGATTTTTGAATAAATATTTGACATATTTTGGAGTGTTGGTTTTTTCTTTTGAAAGGGGTTTTCCCATGTAAGTCACCATGTTGTAGTATGCATGATATTTGTGTTTAATTTCTATAACTATTGTAAATATTTGAAAAGTTTTGCATTGCCCCCTCTCAAGGTTAGTGTAGGAACTTGTTCCTCTACCTTAACTTCTTGAGAATATAGTCTATATATCTTAGTTTGTGTGCCCATTTAGACCTAGATGACATTTTGCATAATTGAACTTTTGAGCCTTATGTATGGGTTGATTCTCACCTCTTTTTTTTGCTATGCATGGAGCCTCTACGTATGTGTCTAAAAAAGAATGCATATAACATTGTAAGGATTAGTGAACTTAATAAGAAGCAGGCGTTGTTTGAAATGATTCTCAACTTGTCTTTATACACCATTATGTATTATGTAAGTAATTTTCATTGATTATTAGATCATAATATATTAAACTTTGTTTTGATAGTATATCTATTCGATGTAAACCTTTTATTTTGCTTTATTTGCTTCTTGCAATCTCTATCCCTTTTCACTCCCATTAGCACAACTTTAAGCTAATCATTATGATAGACAAGGAATCAACCTTCCAATTCCAAAGGTTATTTTGTAAGGACCACCCTCATTACACAACCACATTGTTGCTTGCAAGACTTCCCATATTCTCAACTTGTATGTTGCATTGACTCTTAAAATATCTTTTAGATCAAACCAACAATACTCAAGAAAAAATACAAGAAGACATTATTTATAATAAGAACATAATCTTAAATGTAATAAAAGCCAAGACTTATTACATAATAAAGAAGTAACAGTCCTAAGACCAATATGAATATCCTTAAAGAGGAGAAAAATATAGTACCATCCACATTTCCTCCTTCCAACCCTAAATATGGTCTTAAATCTCATAAATAATGACTAGAAATGGAGTAAAGTTCCTTTATTGAATCATGAAACAATTATGAGCCTTTCCACGAATCTTTCGCTACACCTAAAATGTGTTCAATGCCGAATTGTTAATATCTTGCTTGGATATACCGTTTATTAACTCTTTCAAAATCGCATTTCATTCTTATGTTGGGTTTTATATGTTTAAATTGTAATAGGCTATCATGTCAACAAATTTGAACATGGACATTACATTGTCATCTTGCACGCAGAGAACTATCCAAAGATCTTAGTTGTGTATCTAAATTCTTTGTGCATTTTACAAGTTTTGCGGCAGCTCTCTACCTACTGAATTTGCGAGGATGAGGATGAGGATGAATGGGAGCAGAAATTGTTACGGTAGCATTCAGCGATTCTTGCGTCATTTCTCCTCCGGTGTGGAATAATACTAATGCCTTCCCATATTCTACATTTTTTCAGAAACCTTGGAAGCTTGAAATAATAATGTCTTTAAAGCACGCAAATGACAGGGACACAGCCTCCCATTCGAGTGGGGTTAACGGAAAACACAGGTAGAGGAGTTTTCGCAAATAGGGAGATTCGAACCGGGGACCTCATACACACTGACGACCCCTTTGTTGCTCATCCTTATCTCTCCGCCGTGGATAAGGTAACCTTCTCTTGTGGTTTTAAAGTTGTTAATTTTATTAGAAGTACTTAGAATTTTTGTGTAGAAGACTTAGAAACAACACAATTTTTGTTTTGTTCTGTTTTGAGTGGGTAAAATTTACTTTTATCTTAGAATAGAATTGAAGGTTTTGTGACATTCACAAGGTCAAAGATGGCTTATTGGAGAGTGATTCTGCCATTTTTACTTTTTGAAGTGCCGATCTTCTGATATTCTCTCAACCATCTCCTCGCTGAATAGATCTTGAAATGATGTTGCTGCTAAATCACTTCTGTACTTGACTTGGATGTCATTGTCAGCTTTACATTTTAAAATAAAGTGCTTTTCTGTTTCCACTGTCCCAGCTGTGTAAAAGACAAACTCTCTCTTTCCATACTTCTTTTACACCAAAGACGATGTGAGTTAGTCCTCACCTGGGCAATGAGAATCTTTCCTCTCCAAGGATATTGGCCTCTAAATAGGCCTTTGGTTAATGGTTAGAAGTGGGGTTAAATTCCTCAAGGTAATAATTCGTCTTTCTTCCTAATGCTTTTGCCCACATAGACTTGTGAAACTTATCTACAACAAATGTCTTTATTTCTTTGCCATTATCAAGGCAAGCATTCAAGTGAATGTGTCATTTGTTCATCCACCTACAATTTTGCTTCATTAATGACATCTTTCTTTCACTCAAGACATCTTTAAAGACAACATTAAGCCAGTGATTTGCCTCCATTTGCTCATTTTTTTCAGATATCTTAAAAGGTACACCATAACAATGGCTTCAATAGGAGTTGTACTTGTTTCAGCTAGAAGAATCTTATAGGGGACTGAGGTTTTTAACTTGAATTTGATTGTGATCATGCGTTTTTGGATTCTCTCTATTCACATTCATTTGGTGTTTGAAGTGATGCTATCCCATATTTCACACCCATAGAGCACCACCAAAATTACTAATAGCCCAAATTGAGTCTAATAGTTTTCTAATCCCATAACATTGCCTCTCTACATCTATTTTGAAGGGAAAAAAATGGTTTCCCAAAGTTCTCTTCCTTTTGCAAGTTTCCCAACTAAGTTTGTTGTTAAAGTCCATTTCGGGATATCTATACTCCTTTATTTCCCCTAAAATACTTCCTTCAAATAAAGTCAAACTGAATTTTTTTCTTTCTATTGGAGAAGATCAATGATCTTGGTCTTGCTAGCATTAACTTGCATACCCACATTTTTGTGAAAGTGCTCAAGGGCAAACAAATGCTTTTGTATCCCTTAGAGAGGACCTAGCAATCAAAATAAGATCATTGGTGTATAAGAGAAGCTCGACAACATATTCCCCTAGAAGAACACCATACCCACCTTTCCAATTCAACCATTCTTTAAGTTTGGTGATATATTGGCCAAAGAGTGTAGGAGATAACATGCATCCTTGCTTAACTCCAATGTCTCTCCCAAATTTTTTTGAAGTACCTGCTTGAGTTCTAATTTATTCTTGAATCTCTTTATAGAGCTTGCTGACAATTGCTCTAAATTGCATTAGGCTATCGAGATCCTTCATGAAGAGCACTCAGTTATATTGAGAGGGGGAGGGGCGTGGAGGAGGGCAGGGGGTGAATCAATATAATAACAATCTTTTACTTTTCAAAATTTAATTAACCATAGTAATAGCACACATGCAAGATCTAGCAATTAAGAACACAAGATGAACACATAATTTACGTGGAAACCCTTGTGGGAAAAAAACCATGGTAAAATATTGCTTATATGTAGATCTTCTTGTAGGCACTAACTTACTTCTTTTACAAAACCTCTTTCATAGGCACCAACCCACTGGAGACACCAATCCCCACAATTGAGCACCAACTCAGCAAGAGACACCAATCTCTTCTAATGAGAGTCACCAACCTCTCGATCTCCTTAGTTAGAAGGCACCAACCTCCAAATGAACAATACAATAATTTATTTGAAACTTCTTCTTCTTAGATATGCCTTAATTCACCTTCATAAATCTGATCACTACTTCATCAAAGATTTGCCTTTAGAATTTTCAAAGATCCTTCATAAATTCTGCCATAAAGCTCATATGGATCTGCTCATGTATCTTCAAAATTCTGCACTTATGTGCCTTTTAAATCTGCTCCTTGCACCAAAGATATTCAATGAATGGCTGGCTTTCCAATGGACTCCACAATCTCTTTAAATATCTTCACCAAGGGGATTCATCAATCGACATGTCTATCCAAAATAGATGCAACCTCTTCCTTTCTATGCACCCTTTCACTTCTCCTTTGGGTGCTCCAATAGGGGTTGGCTCCTATATTTAATTAAATATTTTTTATTTTCAACCTTCTCCAGCATTATTTAGAGCACTCAGGATGCCTTGGTCGCTTGGAAGAAATCTTGTACTTGGCATGGGCAGACAGTCATGGTTCTTGAATTCCGGCTCAACCATATCCCACCCATTTCAGTTCAGGAGGTTGAGGCAGTGTTAGCCAGGTTTGTCGAATTCGCGGTCAAAGAGTAGGAGAATGGGCGTCTTGCTAGATGATGACCTTCTGGAAGATGATGGTGGGCATTAATTGCTCATTATGACTTCAGGAGGGAGTGGAGAATCTTTTGCTCATTTATTACCCCACTCCTCTTTGTGGCAGTTTTTAGGGAAGAATCTTGATTAGGGCATATGTGGCTCAATCTGAGCCCTTCATTGTAATTCAATCTGAGCCGTCCATTGGATTTGGCCATCTATAAAAGGGGCATCCCCCCTCATTATTAGATCATTAGACATAGAGAGACAGCTAGGAGATAAAGCATAGAGAAATAGAGAGCATAGATTGATAGCATAGTTTAGATTGAAGAGGAAGGAAAGTTTTCAAATTGAATGCTTTGTAAGAGATTGTTGTGAACACTCCTATAATAAAAAGAGTTATCATTGCTTGTGGTTTCATCTTTTATTGTGGGTAGCTAGCAAGATTTCTTCGTCCTTCCAATTCACTTAGAATCTTAAAGTAGAACTTAGAGTAAAATAGATTTTATTTCATGCAAGTAGATGATAGTTGTGAAATGTGGTGTTTGATTTGAGCAAGCTTCGTTAATCCATACCACTAGCGAGCTCATTGATGGTGGGTTCGCCTTGCGTGGTCAACTGGAACATTGTGGACTAAACTTCAATTACGGTTTATATGTTATGCGTCGTTGTGATGGTATCTTCATGTTGAATTGTAATCTGAACATTTCTAGTTACTCTCCCTGAAGATTGCACCGGTTCTGTGGAAGTTGTCTGAGGTGAGGCGAAGCAGAGCTGGTTGAAGTTTGCAAGAGTCGATCTCCATGTCCCGCGTTTAGAATAGATCATAGCATTTCTAATCCCTGCAACCATTCAATTCAGTACTTTCCGGTTAGTTTAGGAAACTCGAACTTCACTAAGAAATCTTCCAAATCTTTAAAAACCCCTTTCTCTTTGAGCTCCGATTGAACAATTACGTAAGTCCCCCTTGAGATACCAGCAAATCACATCGAGCCAATTGAGACTACGTCCACTGCATAAAGGAACCTTGGAGTTGAATGCATGATCTTTCTCGCAATCTTAGCATGCAAGAGATTTTGTTCAAGAGAGGATAGAGTAGCTGTTGGGAAACTTTATTCTGTGTTGGTGCGGTCATAAAACACCCGCCAACAGAATTGGCGCTAGGAGGGCTGAACGCGAACAACCGAGCAGTTGAACTCCGTATTCTATCAAATTTTATTATCTGTGGAGACGTTCTTAGAGACTTTTTTTTTACCCTCCTCCAACATGCCAACAAAATTGGTGCTAGGAGGACTTATCGACGACCACATCCGTATTGAAGTAGAAGGGGATATATTGAAGTAGAAAGAAGTGTATTGGAGGAAAATATCATGAATCAAGATGGTGCTACCACATAAAGGTGTATTTCCAGTGTTGTAGCTGAATTTGGGATTCAATGACGATCAGGAAGATATTCTTTCAGGATTGAACAATCTCGCGTGGAAATTGAAGAGGAGTGCAGCTGAGTATATGCGAACAAGCTTTGTCTTGGAGGAAGAAGAAGAAAAGGCTATTCGAATCCAAGTTGCTATTGAAAGAGATTTGCTTAACTAGAGACAGCCACTCACTCCCGCGCATCGCCAATAGAAGAAACAGTTACATCCTGGATCGTATTAGAGTTCGTTTTTGTTGGACAAGCTTAAAAGAATTTTGAGGTCTACACCAGTTCATCTAAAGATTTTGTGGAGTTAGAGCTACCCACTAGAGCAAAGAAATCCGATCAAACGAAGAGGTTCGATGAAGCGAAGAGGTTTAGTCAAGCGAAGAAAGCAGAGAAGAAATTTCAAGTTTATTCAGAACTCCACCTAGCACTTCAGGGTTTGCTCAACCAAGATCAATTCAAGCTACCGTTTCGGTAATTATTCAGCAACAACCACCCGTCCAACCTATTAATCAACAACAACAGCCAGTCCAAACTATTGTATATCAGCGGCGACGACCAGTTCAAGCTATGGCTCAACCAGGAGGTCAATCGGCTCCAAATGGTGCTACTTGGTTGGTTGACAACCCATCTCCACTAGAGTTTGCTGACTATCATGACATGCCGAAGAATCCAGAGAATTTCTGCACTAAGTTCCATGTCAATGATGTGAATCGCATTGCTGAAGACCACATCAAGATGTTTGAAGATCACTTATGTAACAGGCAGATTGCATATTGAGACGTGGCTTGCAGACTATTTCCATATTCCTTGGGGGAAGATGCTCATTATTGGTTCATTCACTTACCAGTTGGATCGATAAGGTCATGGGAGTAGATGAAGGAAGCCTTCATTGGAAAGTTTGGTATACCTATTACTCCTGTAGAGCTTTATCGTTAGTTTGTAGAAGTGAGAAGGCAGGACAGAGAGCCCATTCACGCATTCAACAACAGATTTCCAAAGGCCCTCACACGATTGTGTACTCCCTATATTATTGCTGATGCCAGGGATAATTACTATGTAGCTTTGGATCCTTTGACTGTGATGTTGTAATGTCACCTTTTTGTTGACACCAATTGTCAGAGGAGATTAGTCTATTATCTTGGCCCTCGTAGGTTAATGAGGACGGTTAGAGGGTTTTATGAGGATTGTATCATCTCCAGTGTTCAAAAACTTGTAGTTTTGGCTTTCGTTTGAAGTTTCCAGGGCTCTGTATGCATTACTTACTATTTATAGTGAGTTAGAGTTACATAGAGGGGGACCCTTACTATTTTTAGTAAGGCGTGTGGTCGTATGCGGTTTCCGCAGCTTAGCACCTAGTTCAGACAACATTCAGAGATATTGAGTATTTATGGAGATATTAATGTTTATTTGGCTCAAATAAACATTAATTAATTAATTAATTAAAAAGGTTATAATATTAAGTTATAACTTAACTTAATATTGAGGGTCTAGGCGTCATGAGCATGGGGCCATTTGAGTTAATTATTATTTGGGCGCCAACTTTGGTAAATTTAATGAAATATTAAAAGTGAGTGCAATTAATAACATTTAATATTATTAAATGGTGCTTTTTGAGGAAATCGACCCCTCTTGGAGAATTATAAATATTTTACATTGGAGATTGTGCCATTCATTGTTGAGCATTTTGGTGTTGATGAGTTTTGTCTAAGAGAGGAAGCCAAGGGTTTCTGAATCAGTTTGCCATTGGAGAACATTCACTCTCCATTGTTGCAGCCCTTTGAAGTAGTGAGATATCTACTGAATTGGGCATACAAGAGGGCATCATATAGGTGTTATTTGAGCTTTAAAGTGAAGAATTTCATCTAGGGTTGAAGATTATATTGAATATTTGAAGACTATATGGTTGCTGGTTAAAAAGACATCGCAGATGCATTGTGGAATTTATTTATTGTTGGCTGCTACAGTACCCGCTACAGTACCCGCGAATAGTAAATCGCTACAGTACCTGCGTGAACAGTACCAGCTACAGTGTTGAGGTATTTGAGTGAAAATTAATACAAGGGTTTGTAGAATATTCATTGCAGAACAGAGGTTTATAGTTAAACCTTGAAGAATATTATATATTGCAGATCTGTGCATTTTTATGTTGGCACGTGGGGATTTATTTGATCTGTGAAGGTATCTGTATGTGTTGATAGGGTTAATATACAGAAAAATCAGAAAGGCTTTACAGCTGCATAGATCCATTAAATACTAGCAGATTGGGCAGATTATAAACCATTAACAGGTCTGTAACAGTTAGCAGCACTTGTGGTCTGTTCTTTATCTATTGCTGGGCACTTTAGAGAAGCTTCAGGCCGTACAGCATCAAATCTGGAGATTAGCCATACAGCCTAGAGGCATAGTGTTTTCATTCTTGGCTAGGGCGCCTGACTTTTTGCTGTAAAGAATCGGCTACAGGTGGCAGCTAGGTCTGATTAAACTGGCAGCAGCATTTAATGTGGCGAGAAATTCATCATTGACTGTAGGCGTGGCTCTAATTGGAGAAATCTGATTGCTGTGTTTATTCCTCAGACCTAGACTTGCTGCTTTGCAATTCTGGGGTATGGTGTTAATATTTTCTCAAGGATTGTATAAGTCTGATCTGATAAATCTGTTCTTGCTAAAAGCTATAATTAAATCAGATTTGAATTATACTAGTATTTATTATTAGCACTTACTTCATTTGTTAAGTATATGTTTAATGCAACTCTTGGCAAAATATCATTTGAGAACACGAAAAAACAAAGAAATTCAAGAAACAAATAATTTAAACAATACCAAGATCAAAAAAATTATACCAGCAAGACTAGTTTTCCAGTTGAGAGCCAATAGGGCTACTACAGATGTTTGTGAAATCTCACCCCGCTCCGGCCAATATGAACCAAGCTTATGCTAAAGCGGTTGAAGTAAGTAAGAGTTTAGGGCAAAACATAATTGGGCCCTCACTATATACTGGCCTAATTGCGGTGAACAATCAAATGCAAACACTCGGCTCAGCATGGAATCAACAAGTTCTAGCACTAAATGCAATTCCTCAGCCAACTTATAAGTGTCGGCACCATCAAATCAGTTAGTTCTCCACCCCGGGGTGCTTTTGTCCCAGGCACAAGCAACACAGCTTGTTTATCTCCAGAACACAGTGCCACCAGTGAAAACTCAAGAGGAGAAAGATGAAATGAAAGATTTAATAGAGCAAGTGAAAAGGCTGTCAACTGAGGTAACTTACCTCAGAAATCAGAATAATCAGATTCAAGCCATGTAGCGAAATTATCAAGCACATCAAGGTGCTAGTCGAGGATATCAAAATAATCCTCCTAGTCATCAGGATACCCATCAAGGATACAATCATAAAAATAGTCACGGGTATAGAAATTATAATCAAGTATTTCAGAAGAGGTCCTGGAATACATGGCCTAACAATGGAGGTGTTCCTTCACCGTTGGACAATCCGTTGCCTCTTGAGAACCGTCTTGCAGATAGAGTCTACTTGGCTGAGGCCACCTTGTCAGAATGGTGTAGGCTACACAACACCAATTAGCACTCCGAGCTTCAGTGCCATGAATTCCAAGTTGCAGTTGATATCTTCAAGAGAGAAGCAAAGAATACGGAGGCCACAGAGAATCCTCCAGTTACAGGATATGAATTAGTTCTAGCACCTTGATATGATCAGGCATTGATCTTGGAAGATTTCAACTTCCCGCCTGAGTTTCAAAGTTATACGCCCTCACCAGTTAATCATAAATTTCCTCCAGCTTCAACAAATGGTCCAGTGGGGACGCCAGAGTTTCAAGTGCCTTCAAAGGCCCATGCCACGTATGTATCACCAGAGGAGCCTCTTAGAAGAGATGGTTATATTTTTCCTCCTCTTAACAACAGGGTCTTGGTAGAAGGAAGAAGGGAGGTGCAAGCTTTTCAGTCAACTGGAGGTGGGGCTCCTAAGGTTTATCAAAGGAACTATCATCAGAACGAACCTTTGACTACATCAACACCTCCAAATAATTTTACAACTCCCCCGCATCCAAATGCAAGCAACAATTCGAGTTTACCAAGAGATTCTCTAGAGTACAGGCAGCAAAATGTAACACAAGGTAGAAGTGGGCAACAAACTACTTAGCAACCTGTCCACCAAGCTAAACGTGGACAAAAGGAGAACTCTCCTAGAGAAGATATCAAGAGGCTGAGTTCCTATGTGTTAGAAGAATTCAAGAAGATAAAGGTTAGTCTCCTCTATGAGTTGATGAAGATTTCGGAGTTTAAGGACACTCTTTTGGGAACTTTAAAAGAAACTCCTACCATGAGAAGTACTTCCCAAGAAGCACATAATGTACCAAGAAATACTCCTGTAGTCACGCAGTCCTGTCCTGCACAAAACACGAATGTGGTATAGGATGTGCCCCAGACGTCCTATAATGCTTGAGAGGCTCAACAACAGTCTCCAAACTTTGTGGGCATGGTACAAGATTCTTCAAATGCTTCTGAGATTGAGGAGAGAGCTCAACTTGATGCTCCTGCAGAACAAAAATAGAGTTCAAAGGAGGTTGTTCAAGATAATCAAATTCAATCGAGCAAAAAAGATGAGAAAAAGAATAGTGTGGCAGATGAAAGGGGAAAACCCGTAGTGTTTTATCAGGGGAAGGATGAACCAACCCCATTTCTCGTTTCTGTCAGGATTTTTGGAAAGCTGTTACATAATTATTTGATCGATTCCTGCGCGTCAAGTAATGTCATGCCTTTGAAGGTGTGCAAGAGGTTGGGTTTAATTCCACTCCAGACCACCAAGAAGGTGACTCAGTTGGATAAGACTGAAGTTCCAGTTGTGGGAGAATTGAATAACATTCATATGCAGCTGGTAGCAGATCCCAGAGTTCAGAGTTGTATTGACATATCAGTTGTTGATATACTTGATGGTTACGACATGCTGTTAAGTAGAGATTGGTCTAGAAAGTTAAATGGATACATCGCGACTGACTTCTCTCACATGTGGTTACCTTGGAGAGGGATTCCGAATCAGATAAAAGTTGAGAGCACACCATGACTCAGGTTAATGATCACGGAATATGGTGAGGACAATGAGATCTTGTTTGTGGAAACTGATTTGGGTTCATATAAGCCCATTAAGCAAGAAGTCCTCATGTTGCAGAGCTCGAATCAAGAGAAACTTTTAGAAGATGCACCTACTTCTACTGAAGTATCGAATGAAGATGACTCAAGTGGGAACAAAAGTGAAGGAATGTTTGAGAATTTCAGAGATTTTGTGTTCAAAAGTGTAAAGCAAGAGAGAGTTGGGAAAAGATGCCTTCGTAAAAAATTTGTTACTGCCCAATTCGTGCAGAATTCACGAGACTTTTCATTCAGAAGTCACATGTGCTATGTGCAAGATCGCCATAGAGCAAGTTTCAAAGATGGTCCCATAGGTGTCTTTAGAACAAGAACGCGAAGTAGTTAATAAGGGAGAAAGCTCTTCCATGGAGAAATTGGTGAAGAATGAGAAAATCAAGCTAGTGGTCGACAAGAACATTCCAAAAACATGTAACCAAGAGGATGCACATATCCAACCTCCCAGTACTCAAATAGAAAATCAAGTTTGGACTTTGAGGTTTGATGGATCAAAGTCTAAGAAAGGAAATGGAGCTGGATTTGAACTTATCGGTCCAACAGGGGAAGCATATTTAGGTGATTACAGACTATAGTTCTCTTGCACTAACAGTGTCACTGAATATGAATCATTGATTCATGGGTTGATCCTCGCAATCCAGAAGGGGGCCAAAATTCTACACGCCTATGGAGATTCAGATATAGTGGTCCGCCAGGTGAGAAAGCAGTACGCTTGCCATGATAGGAGATTGAATTGCTACCGCAACAGAGTCTGGGACCTGATTGAGAGCTTCAACGCATTCAACATCAAGCAAGTCTACAGGTCAAAGAATCCAGTTCCCAATTCTCTCGCGCAAGCAACTAGCTCATTAGAACCTTTGGCCATGGAGGGTTTGAAGAAGTTTACAGTGGAATTGATCTCTACACCCTCAATCCTTGATAATATAAAGAATTTCCAAGTGTTTGATGATGACAAGTAGATTCTAGATTTCTTGACGTGCTCTGGTGTGTTTGAGGCACAAATCATTGATGAAGAAGAAATTGAAGAGGCAGAGTTTGATGCTGAAGGGATTTTGAATTTGAAAACGAATATTTTTCCCAAAGGTATGGTTGAATTGGAGAGGCTTTTCAATCCTGACAAATTGAGTAGAAATCAGAGCACACAAGGCAATGAATGTGAAGCTATCAATTTGGGGATAGATGAGCAAGTAAAGAATGTTTTTATTGGTAAGGTTTGTACACCAAAAGAAAAAGAAGGTAGCTTACAAGCAATGAAAGAATTCCTAGATGTGATAGCCTGGGGTTACGAAGATTTGAAAACATTTGATACTTCCTTGATTACACATACAATCCCATTAAAGCTAGGAAGTAAGCCATTCAGACAGAGGCAGAGGCCCGTAAATTCACTGCTAGAGCCATTAATTTATTAGGAAGTCAAGAAGCTTCTTTCAACTAGGATCATCTTTCCAGTAAGGCACTCGATGTGGGTCGCCAATCTAGTTCCAGTTAGAAAGAAGTATGGTGAGATAAGATTGTGCGTTGATTTCCACAATTTGAACAGGGCTTCTAAAAAGGACAATTATCCCTTTCCCTCATTAGATGAAGTATTACAGGTTGTTAATGGCTCTCAGATGATGTCTTTCTTAGACGGTTACTCCAAATACAACTAGGTGATGGTAGAAGAGGTAGATAGATTGGAGAAAACTTTCACCATCAAGTGGGGAACTTTCGCATACAGAAGGATGCCTTTTGGCCTAATCAATGCCGGAGCCACATTTCAGTGGGCTATGGACATTGCTTTTTGAGACTTAGTTGGCAAGTGTGTGATCATATATATGGATGATTTGACTGTGTTTTCCAAAAGGAGGGAAGACCACGTTGAGGATTTGAGGAAGATTTTCCAGAGGTGTAGAAGATATGGCATATCCCTCAATCTGAAGAAATGCATGTTTGGTGTTACTGAAGGAAAAATGTTAGGGCATGTTATTTCAGAAAGAGGAATCTCAATCGACCCAGACCGCATCGAGACAATTTCAAGGATTGGTATGCCAGGGAGCCAGAAAGAGTTGAGATCATTCTTCGGCAATATTAATTTTGTGAGAAAGTTTATAACCGGGTTTGCCGAGATTGTCAGACCATTAAATGAAATGTTGAAGAAAAATGCGAAGGTTGAATGGACTCCTCAAACTAGGAAAGCGTTTGAAGAAATCAAACAGGCGATAGTGGATGCCCCAGTGTTAGTCAGTCCTGATTATTCCAAGCCATTTTATTTGCACTCATTTGCTTCAGAGCATACTTGTGCAGCCGTGTTGACCCAGAGGACAGAGGAAAAAGATGAGCATCCAATAGCTTTCATGAGTGCATCTTTAAAGGATGCAGAGCTAAGGTATCCCAGTGTGGAAAAGCAAGCTTATGCTTTGGTGAAGGCTGTTAAGAAATTCAGACACTACATCCTGAGAAGCAAAGTCTACGCTACAGTTCCAGATGCCACTGTGAAGACACTATTGATGCAGAACGAGCTAGGCGAAAGGAGAGGCAAGTGGGTCGCCACTTTGCAAGAATATGATATGGAGATACAACCTATGAAGTTGGTTCGAGGGCAGACTTTGGCGCAGACAATTGCAATGACTGGACCAGAACTTGTGCAATAGACGTATGTATTGGAAGAAGTGTCTCCAGGGGAGTGGTATGACGACACAATCTATTATTTGTTGAATCATAGATGCCCTCCACATTTGAATCCGGTGCAACGAAGAGCCCTAAGGATGAAGAGCCAGAGGTTTATGCTTTAGGGGTCGATACTTTATAGAAGAAACCACGAAGGAATTTATTTGAGATGTGTAGGCAAAGAAGAAGCCCAACAACTTATGGAACATTTTCACAAGAGATTTGGAACAGGTCACGAAGGTGGTTTAGCCACCACTCATCAAATTTCAAGGGCTGGATATTACTGGCCTACACTTTTTAGAGATGCCTATGAACATGTGAGAGCTTGCCATATTTGCCAGACAGTTGCGGATAGAGGGAAGAACCCAGCTATGCCTTTGCAGCTAGTAATTGAAGTCAGACCATTTGCTAAATGGGGATTAGATTTTATTGGGATGATTAATCCACCTTCTTCGGCACAACACAAGTACATTTTGGCAGCAACCGATTACTACACCAGGTGGACAGAGGCTCAAGCTCTCAAGCTTTGCACAACAAACGTGGTGATTAAGTTTATTGAAGAGAATATTATTACAAGATTTGGATGCTCCCATGTTTTAGTGTGCGATAATGGTCTGACATTTACATCTTTGAAGTTTTTTAACTGGGCATTTGAGTATGGGATCACTTTGAAGTTCTCTTCTAATTATTATCCGTAGGGGAATGGACTTGCAGAGTCTACAAATAAGAATTTATTGAATGCTATCAAGAAGTTGTTGGATAAGAACCCCAAAGATTGGCATACACAGCTGAGGTTTGCTTTGTGGGTAGACAGGACCAAAACGAAGAATTCATTGGGAACATCTCCCTATCATTTGGTCTATGGATAGGATCCTGTCTTTCCAGTTCAGCTGAGGATCTCGACTCTTCAATTTATTCAAGAATATCTCGAAGGAGAAGACTGGGTTCAAACCAGGTTGACTCAGTTGATGCATTTGGAGGAAAAGAGAGATGAAGCGTTAGAGAATCTGGCCAAGCATCAAGCAGTGGTGAAGAGATGGTTTAACAAGTAGGCTAAGGTCAAGTCCTTCAGGATTTTCGACTTGGTTTTATGTTGGGACAAGGCCCATGAAAGGAAAGGTGATCATGACAAGTTCGACAAATTATGGTTGGGCCCTTATCAAATTTCTGAGATCCTGGGAGATAGTGCATTCAAGTTGAGGACACTGACAGGAGAGGACATCCCATTGCTAGTTAATGGGCAATTCCTTAAGCATTATTTCCAAGTTTAGGTTCCCTCTAGGGACCTACTTTGTACATAGTTAGATTAGGGTTGTTCTTTCCGTTTTGCTTTTGGTTTTGGTTTGTTGCCCTTTGGGTTTTGGGTTTGGTTGTTCTTCCCTTGAGTTGTCCACTCAAGTGGTTTTGGGTTTGGAATGGGCAGGGATTTTGTTGTTTCCCATTGCGAAAAGGGTGATGATGTTTTCCTTTCACGACTTGGTTTCTTTCCACTGGACTTTGTGAATTTGTACCAATTTTGATGGCCAAGGTTGTTTTCCCTCTTGTCATCATCCAATTTGGAATAAGCTCGACTCGGGAGGTTAATCAGTTATTGTGTCTTAACACATGAGTCCAAAGATCCTAATGCCCTACCTGTTTAACAACTACTCTGAGTCATTTTGGTTTCTTGGGAAAGGTTACGGCAAGTGAAAATTTTACGTCTTGGTTCAGCGCCACTATAATTCTCAAACCCATTGGAAGCTTTTGTGTTGGCCATCCAATTGTGGAATTGACGAAAAATCAGTATGAAAAGGAAAAGATAAATGTGCTAAAGGAAAATATTTGAAAAAGATAAATGAAAGAAATGTTATACTTTGAATATTGGTTTTGGGAATATGCGGATAACTCCACTGGGGCTATGGACGCCTGGTTGGTAGTGGAGCAATATTCGTGAGAATTGTAGCGACAACCTTGTCGGGGCTATGGACTCTTGACTGGCAGCGAGGCAATGTCCAGGATGCTTTTGAAGTTAAGATACTTATATAACTTGCCATGGCCAATTTCAGAGGTCAAGATGGTTTAAGAGATGGAATGAATGAATATACATACACTCAGAGGATCTTGGATGAAGGTGTTTTGATCCAATATTGGATTCTTCTCCCCTTTTGAGTAAGTATCCTTTCCGTATGATGGTTTGAGGGAGATTAGCTAAGGTTCTATTCTTAAAGTGTTTTTCAACACTTTCCCGTGGAGTCGCCAGATGTTGTGACCTTTTCACACATCACCCCATTCAAAATGGTGACCCCCTAATTTTTGCTCCATTCGGGTCTTTTGGCTTTGGTTTTGTAGCTGTCTCTCTTTGTTTCGTCTATCTTTCTGGGGATGTGCCCTTCTTTGGGCCTAAGCTGAAATTTTGGCTAAGTCTGTGAAATTAGGGTTTTCATTCTTCAGGCTAGTTTGGGGTTAATTTAAGTGAGCAAATTGAAGTCTAAGCTTGGCACTACGTTCAAAAGGCTTCAGGAAGGCTCCCATCAAAATTTCACTGAATTCTGACAACTTACTATTTTTAGTAAGTACTCAATTTGGGACCTTTTTCTCTGGACTTTTGAAATTTTGACTGCTACACCGCGTTTAGAACACTTTGAGCTACTTGCTTGCAAAATTTGAGCAAATTTTGACAATTTTCTATTTTTAGCAGTTCTGCCTTCGGGAGCAATTTTTAGAGTTTGCATGTATGATTTTTCAATGCATGTCAGGATAGTCTTTATGGGTTTTTCGAGAGCTTTGCAATGATGAATGAATGAATGAAAGATTTTAATGACGTCCGCGAGACCAAACAGTCTATGGGACCAAGACAAAACAGGCCTAATTTGTCTTCATACTCTTTTCCAAGTCAGATCTCCTGCTGTTAAGTTTGACTAGAAGGCTAGCCGTCTGATTAATCTTATCTTCCTCAAATAGTTGGTGCATATTGTCCACTTTCAAACTATTTTCATGCTGAGTGCGGATATCCTCGTAAGCAATGCATTCCATGATGAAGTGCCATTCTGTTTCCACAACCCCTTTATTGCAGAAAATACAAGTTCTTTCTTCCCAAGTTTCCTTGGGTATCTTCCACCTACCGGTCTCACACCTAAGGTGATGTGATCCCGTCCTCAATTGTGCCACTAACAACCTCGCTTTCCCTTTAATATCTGCACCTAAATAAGTTTTTTCACCATGATCCTTTGTCGGGTTAAACTCTTTGATGTAGTATGCTTTTTTTCGCCCAATCTGGTTTGTCCACATGGCAGTTCTGAATTTTTCAGTCACATAGCTTTTTATTTCACTATTGGTGCTAGGACACTCATGCAAATTGATGTCCCACTTGTTCATCCACTTGTGGTTTTGTTTCATCCAAGTTTTCTTCCTACGTTCTAGCGTCTCCTTCATAGCTGTTTTGGGCCAACGGTGGTTATCCATGTTTTCAACCTTCTTTAAATAGCTTATCAACCGGATTAAAGCCGATGCTTCCAATGGAAAAGACCCTGTTTCAGCTAAAAGAATTTCATAGGGGACAGTGGTTTTGACTTTGAGACTGCTTGTTATTAGATGTTTTTGAATTCTTTCTAGTTGTCTCCAACTGCATTTTGACATACTATTTCCCCATACCTCACACCCATAAAGTACAACCGGAGCAACAAGCAAACCAAAAAGGGTTTTCTTGGTTTTCCAATCCCAAAGCTCAGCTTTTCTACACCTATTTTGTAGAAGGTAAGAAGCTTTCCAACCTCCCTGTATCCTTTTCGTCCGACAAGTCTCCCAACTGAGCTTATAATGAAAGTCAATCCCAAGGTACTTGTATTCTTTGACTATTTCAAGCGGGCTGCCTTCAAAAAGAAAGGTATTCTGGTTATCTTTTCTATTCAATGAGAAAATCATGATTTTGGTCTTGGTGATATTCACTTGCATCCCAACCTCATGACAAAAGAGTTCTAGACCTTTCAGATGTTCTCTTAACCCATGTGCTGTTTTTGAAATTAGGATAAGATCATCAGCATATAAGAGTAGCTTCACCACATAACCTGCCAATTGAATACCATCCCCATCCGTCTTGCTTAACCAAGCTTCCAACTTATCAATGTATAACCCAAAAAGCGTGGGAGATAGAGGACAACCCTGTTTAACTCCAATGTCGCTACCAAAACATTCTGACATACCATCACTTGTTCTGATTTTAGCTCTAACATTCTCATACAATCTGTGAACAGCTGCTCTATACACATTTGGGATGCCTAATTCCTCCATTCTATTCCATAGTTTGTCTCTAGGTACCGTGTCAAAAGCTTTCTTGAAATCAACAAAACAGCAATAAGCTTCCTCGCCCTGAGTGTTCCAAATTTTCTCAACCAAATGTCTAAGGGTGAGGCAGTGATCAAATGTAACATGCAAGTCAAGTTGATAACTTACTATTTTTAGCAGGAGCCCTCATGCAGACCAATTTTCTGGGTTTTTTTGGGTTTTTTGAAATCTCCCGAGCAATATGACATGTAAACACATCCAACAGTTGGTTGATCACTTTTTTAGGCACTTACTAGTTTTAGCAGGTTCACTCCAGCAGCCCCCACACCTTCAGTTTCACGAGCAAAGCAGCCCAGAACAAAAACGGGGTCAAACAAAGGCCATTTGAGGCACATGCAAGTCAAATTAGGGTTTTCAATTTTGGTGCCTAAAATGAGGGGTAAAACTCGGGAAAAATGAAAAACTAATGTATCCCATTGCGATCAGTATCTTTCAAGGAATCCATTGGTAAAATTTGAGCGCAATCTACATACTATTTATAGTAAGTCACCTCCAGAACAGGGCTAAAAATAGCAGGTCACTCAAGCTTCAGAACCACGAAGAGAGGAACAGATTTAGCAGGAGCCTCAGAGAGTTGAGGAAGCATCATCCACACCACCATGGGCTCGCTCTCCAAGTGTATAGGTCTCATTGTTTGCAGACCAAAGAAATAGATTAAATGAAGAACAAGAATTGCAGGAAGCAAATCAGCCACCCCATAGGGAGTCGATTGGTCAAAGTGTCAATGTGCCTAGAAGAGAGAACCGGCAAGAAGAAGAGGAAGAAACGACCACCGGTACCCGCTTCTAGCAGGAGCTCGAGGCAACTTTAGAGGATGAGACTACTATAGGGCAGGAGGCTCAAGTTTCAGGGGAAGATACCCAGCGGATGAAGATTGATGAGCCTCACCGGAATGTTAATGGAGAAGAAGTGCGTGAAGAAGAAGCGAGAGAGGAGCAACCACTTACCATTTGTGACCCGTAGCAGGCAGTGCCAGATTGGCTAAGAGAAAGGATGAGAAGGGATCCTATCGAGGAGACTGACCTGGCGATTGAGATGGAAGAATTCCTCAGTAGAATCAGTGCACTGCCAGAGAAGAAAAAGGCCAAAAAATTCTCGAAGATTTCTACGGATGTGGATGGTTCTCGCACACTGCATGTAGCCGTTCCTAGGATTGAGTGTGATTGAGATGATGCTATTCCGGAAAATTATGTGATCACCACTATGGAGTTAGGCCACCCTACAGGGGCTCAGATAATTGAAGAGTATGATAGCTCCTATTAGGCACTCAAGGACAGGTTGCTCTGAACTGAAGGAAAGTACAAATGATTGAAGAGGGAGCATAGGACATTGGTTGGTTACGTGCAACACTTAGGTCATCCATGTGGACAGGAGAACCCAACAGTTGACCTTCCAACAAAATTCCCGAGAGAACTAGTTAGCGGACTGGAGGATTTGAGGAAGATGGCTCAGGAGGCAGATAAATGGATTGGCAATGTTCGCACAAAGACAGAGAAATTCATGGAGGATCTCGTGCATTCTTACTAGCAGGCCTCTAGCATTCTGGCACGCATGGACACTGTTGTTCAAGCCTGGAGTGAGACGCATATCTATCAAACTAAGGATGTTTTTCGTTTGGAGGCTTTGATGCACATGCCCTTGCGGACTTTGGTGGAGGGAGGTGTAATACAGGAGGGTGACCGATATGACTTCACCAGTTGGTATTCTTCAGTGGTCACAGGCCGAGGTTTCTTCGATGCAACACAAGAAGATTCAACTAGAGTTAGAAAGGCTATGGGTAATATCCTGGAAGGAGTCCTAAACACACTCGAGTCTATATTTGCTAGAAGATTGACTCCAGAGGAGATGATTGCAGATGGCCTAAAGAACAGATTAGGGCCTTTCTTTTTGGAGGTGAGGTCATTTGTTCAAGATGATTTTGAAAACATTTCAACCTTCTCCAGCATTATTTAGAGCACTCAGGATGCTTTGGTCGCTTGGAGGAAATCTTGTACTCGGCATGGGCAGACAGTCACGGTTCTTGAATTCCAGCTCAACCATATCCCACCCATTTCAGTTCAGGAGGTTGAGGTAGTGTTAGCCAGGTTCGTCGAATTCGCGGTCAAAGAGAAGGAGAATGGAAACGTCTTGTTGGATGATGACCTTCTGGAAGATGATGGTGGGCATTAATTGCTCATTATGACTTCAGGAGGGAGTGGAGAATCTTTTGCTCATTTATTACCCCACTCCTCCAACCGGCACAAGCAAACTGATGGTACAGCCTAGGTATGAAATGGTATGGCCAGCCAACATAGAACTTTAGAAATCCATTCCAAAAACACTCCAAAATCTCTGCAAGAATAGTTATCACACCAAAAAAATCTACTAGAAAACATCAAAACAATACATAACTGAAAACAAACTAGAGATCTTCAGCCAAAGCTCCAATGGTGGCTCTTCTTGCAGTGAAGCCACACCAATGTCCAGCTAGGGAGTATCTCTCAACTCTGAAACTAGAGCCACCTTGAGGGATTTTGTCCTTAAATCCCAAAGGATTCAATCCACATTTTGAGAACACTTTGTTATCTCAAATCAACATGAACCAAATGAGAGCACAAGGTGAGCTTATATAGAAATTAGGGCTCACAAATTCAAAAAGCTTTTCCCTCCAAAAGGGACGCCCATTTCCAAAAAGGATATTTAATTTAATTTAATTTTCTTTCTGACCCCTGTCTAGGCATCCACCTTAAGAAATGCAAGTCCCCTTTTTAAAAACAACTTAAGTTACCATGCCTAGGCGTTGAGCACAAGGGGGGGTCATATTTGAACTTTTAACTTAAGCCACAAAGTCCCATTTTTGAAGACTTAAGAAATGGGCGAATGAAAATTATGCCAAAAACATCAAAACTCACCATAGTTGAACTGCCAATCACTGCATTGAAATGTCGGAGGAGAAAGGCTAGGACCATATGCCAGAAATAACACTTACTAAAAATAGTAAGTGAGTCAGATCTCCAAGTTGGCTCAAACTAAGATGCACTGAAACTTAGTGTTGTGATGTTTTTCACACATCGCCCCATTGCAAATGGGGACCCCCTATTTTGGCTTTGCTTTTGGTTTGATGTTGGTTTGTTTTTGCTGTTGTCTCTCTCTCGTTCTGTCTATCTTTCTGGGACGGGCCCGCCGTTGAACCATAACGTGAAATTTTGGCCAAGTCTGAAATTAGGGTTTGAGTCTTTCCAGCCAATTTGAAGTCAAACGAGGTGAATAACTTGAAACTTGAGCTTAACGTTCTTGTCAGTACGCTTCCAGCAGGCTCTCAGCAAAAACTTATCAGATTCCGAGGTACTTACTATTTTTAGTGAGAGATTACAGGAATTTGTCAACTATTTTGAGATTCCGATCATCACACGGCATTCAGAGTATATCAGATTGCTTGCATGCCAAATTTGAGCAAAAACAGACGACTTACTATTTTTAGCAGTCCGGCTTCCAGCACGAATTTCAGGGTCCAGATGCAAAGTTTTTCTTTGCATGTCGGATATTCCAGGTTTTCGAGAGATGATGTAACATGCAAGGCAGGGCGACCACTTTCGAGGATTCACCTTCCGAGGCTATTTTAGGGTTTGCATGTCAGGTTTCTTTTGCGCATGTCGGGTGATTCCTGATGGGTTTTTCGAGAGCTTCGCGATGGTGTGACATGCAAACGGAGATTCTCACTCAGTAAGGAACTTGCTATTTTTAGCAGGTATGTCCCGACAGCCGCTTCCCAGCAATTCAGAATCATGAGCTGATCGCAGTGCCACATAAACGCGGACAAACGGAGATCATTTGATATGCATGCAGAACGAATTAGGGTTTCCAGCTTTAGAGCCTAAAAATAGGCGTAAAAAGTCAAAATCTTCGAAATCCGGTGTAAACCACCGCGATCAGCGTCCTTCAGGCTATCTGCTGGTGAAATTTCAAGTCAAACAGAGCACTTACTATTTATAGTAAGTCAGATTGGAAACAGGCTAAAAATGGTAAATCAACTGCATGCGTCAGTGTCGACAGTAAGGTCACGTGGTGAGGAGCGCCTCATTAAAATTTCAAGTTAATCGGAGGTGGAGCTACCGGAAACGAGCAGTTACTATTTATAGTAAATCACCACCAGAAACGTGCTAAAAATGGAGGGCTTGCTCAGAATGGCAGTGTCAACAAGGTAATGGAGTCACGAGGATCCAGTGTTTAAAATTTCAAAGCAGTCTGAGCCTCAGAAGTGTGAGAATTGAGGAGCTTACTATAAATAGCAGGACATGAGGCAGGCTGGCAAGGACGAGGAAAAATAGCTAAGTCAAGATGCTCATCCTTCACACATAGTAAAATGCGCCTTCTTCAACAGACATAATGCTTGAAAATTTTCTAAGCGTTGAAATTCATCCTGCAGCAGGGGCAAAATGCGCCCAACTTGAAGAGAGCTCGGGAAGGTTGAAAAAGTTTCTAAGGCAAACGAATATCCACCTCCACTGGCAAAATGCGCCCAAGGAGAGAAAAAGTCAAAGTGGTCAATGAATCTCATCCACCAGCAAGGCCAAAATGCGCCCTCTTCTCAAGATTGAGCATTCAAAAAAATTAACTAAGGCATGAAGTTTTATCCTCCTCAAGGCAAGAAATGCGCCTAAGATAGAAATGGTCAAAGGAAGTCAATGTTTTCATCCTGCAGGAGGTGCAAAATGCGCCCAAGTTCAACAAGGAGGGAGTCA
Organism: Sequoia sempervirens; assembly: GCA_007258455.2. Classification (NCBI taxonomy): domain Eukaryota; kingdom Viridiplantae; phylum Streptophyta; class Pinopsida; order Cupressales; family Cupressaceae; genus Sequoia; species Sequoia sempervirens. The sequence continues at coordinate 508,301,222 of VDFB02000015.1, forward strand.
ACGAGGTCAAAGTTTTTTTATCCTCCTTCATGGGGTACAAAATGCGCCCAAAGGAGAGAAAGGTCAAAGAAGTCAACGAGTTTTATCCTCCTCCCATGCCAAAATGCGCCCAAGGGAAATTGATAGAAGTTAAAAAAATTTCTAAGTGTCGGATATCCTCCTCACCCCTCTAAATGCGCCCATCTTCCTCCTAGGTGGAAATGCGCCAAGTTTAGAAGAAGTCAAAGAGGGTCAAAGATTTCCATCCTCCTTGCATGCTCAAATGCGCCCAAGTGCATGCATGTGAAGACAAAACCAATGGCATGCAAAGAGACAAAACGTATGCATGCAAGGAGGGAATATTCCAAATGAGTTGAAAGGCAAGTTTTAAAATCCACTTCATAATGCAAATCCGCCCAAGTGTAGAAGCTGGTCAAAGAGTCAAAGGCGTTGGAAGAAGTCTCATCCTCCAGCACATGCAAAATGCGCCCATCCTCCTCTATGCCTCAAATGCGCCCAAAGTTGAAATGTGAAAGGTAAATAAAGGTAGTAAATAAGGTAAAGGTGGGTGAAAATTCTCTTCAAGGCGTGGTGAAAGAGTGATGAATGCTAGGCGTGGATTTGAATATTCCTCTCAAGTGTGCTACATGCGCCAAGGTGGTGGGAGTCATAAGGTGTTAGAAAATTTGCTAAGGCGTGGAGAAGTGATGTGTGTTGGAAAATATTTTAAGATGATGGAAATAAATTAAGGCGTAATTTTAAAATTCTTCTAAGTATGCTAGGCGCCTAGGATGATTTTAAAATTTCTCTAAGGCATGGGAATATTTTCCTAAGTGTGGAGAAAAATATAAAATGGTGAGTGAAGGGTAAAATGTACAAGGCGCCTCTGTGAATGAAATTTTTCTAAGTAAAGATGATACTTCTCTCGCTGGCAGGCAAACAAAATTTTCTAAGGAAAAATTTCCAGAGTGATTCAAAAATTTTCTAAGGCACAAAATGTTTTCTCCCTTAGAAAATACGCCTAAGTCTGGAGAGGTGGTGGATTTTTCCTTGAAGCACAGATGAGTCGCCTGAGGTGAAGTCAGTGACTGCCAGCTTCACGAGGTTAATAAAAAAATTTCCAAGTTAGAGCAAAATTCTCAGAGGAGATCGAAGGACGAGGACAAAATTGTTGAAAGAATAATTTTCTAAGGTTCAAAATTCAGAGAAATAAAATGAACCCGTTCGTTGTGCACCCATGGGTTCGATGCGTTCTGGAGAAAATTTTCTTCTGGGTATCGAAGATTATCGATGAGGAGTTGATTTCAAGGTCTTCCACAACTTGTCGAGGATTCTGTGATGAAGATTTTAAGTGGGCACCAGGTTGATGAATTTCCTAAGGGAAATTTGAAAATTTTCTAAGGCAAAAATGAAGAAAATGTGTTTTCAAGGTAAGATCCTCCAGACGATGAATTTGAAAGAAGCTGCCTAGGTGAATTTGCTTCAATCCTTCGTGAAGATAGTTTCCTTGAGCCAGAGGTGGATAAAATCAAGGTTGTCGGAGCTCCAGCGGGTGAAATGAATTTCTCAAAGATGCAGTTGAAGTTGATATTGTCCGAAGGATGATGGAATTTGGCTAAGGCATGAGGAATTATGAAGATGGCAAAAGTTTGCTAGTGGAGGCGATGAACGCGAAAATCCCGGTAAGTAGGTTGAAATTACATTATGAAGTATTCTAATACCCCTCTCCTTGCTTGTTTTGCAGGAGAAATGTTGAGGCCAGAGCACGATGACTTGAAGTGGAAGCACGATGAAGATGAGTTTCAATCTCGAAGGAGAAAAGGTTGCAAGAAATTGGCTAAGTGTTAGCTCAAGTGACAAAGATGAAATGTTTTCAAAACTCAAGATGAAGAAAAGATGAAGACCCTCAAGTGGAAGAAATCAAAGAACAACGCCAAGAAAGAAGATCGAGAACAGTGTGAACGCGTCTACAAGTAGAATCTTCTGGAAGGATGATGGTGGACATTATGGCGCATTTATTACCCCACTCTCCTCTGTGGCGGTTTTTAGGGCAATATTATTTAGGGCTGAGGTGGCACGATTCTGGCCACTCTATTGATTGTAACCCTAGCCGTCTTTTGGGACTTGGCTAGCTATATAAAGGGGAGTCCCCCTCATTTGTAATTCATTAGAAAGTAGACAGTAGAGAGGATCAGAGTAGAATTAGAGTAGAGGGACAACTTAGAGTAGCTTAGAAGTAGATTGATAGTGTAGTTTGGAGAAGAAAGAAAGTTTTCCCTTTGAAAACTTTTGAGGAAATTGTTGTGTAACACATTTTATGATAATAGATCTTTTCATTGATGATGGAATTCGTCTTGTCATGAAATGCTAGCAAGGTTTCTTCTTCCTTTCGTATCCAAGTAGCTTAAATTCATGCAAGTAGCTTACTTTGGTGTGTGGTGTTTTACTAAGATAGCTTCGCTTTATTCCATACCACTAGCGGCTTGTTGATGATAAGTTCGCCTTGTGTGGTCAACTGGACATTACCTTGAGTTTAACTTCAGTTGTGATTTATGTGCTTATATGCGTCGTTGTGATGGTGTATGCATGTTAAGTCATAATTTGAACATCTTTTGCTATTTCCCTTGAAGATTGCACCGATTTTGCTGAGGCTGTCCGACGGAGGCTAGGTGAAATCCGGTTGAAGTCTATTGAAGTGAAGCTCCACATATCCTGCATTTAGAATAGAACATAAACTTCTTAGGCCCTACACCCTTTTCAATTCAGTACTTTCTGGTTAGAATAGGAAACCCGCACTTCATAGATAAATCTTTCGAGCATTTGAATCCCTTTCTCCACTGCCGAACAATTCTGTAAGTCCCCTTGAAATACCAGCAAATCACATCGAGCCAAACTGAGCCTATTCGCATTAAAGGAACCTTGGAGTTGAACGCATGAACTTTCTTGCAATCTTAGCATGCGGAATACTTTGATCAAGAGAGAATAGGGAAGCCGTTGGCAACTTTATTCTGCGTTGGTGCGGTCATAAAAAACACATCAACACTTAGTAAAAATAACACTGCTAAAAGCAGCCTTACTATCGACCAAGGCCCATAAAAAACCTAGAGAAATCTGTGTCATAACCTTAAAGAGGCAGAAGACCACATTTAATTATTATAATAATAAAAATGCATTTATTTTATATATTGAAAATACATTTAATTATTATAATAATAAAAATACATTTATTTTATCTATTGCAAATTAAATTGAACATTGTATTAATAGGCACGAATCTATAAATAAACTATTATTAGTTATTGATTTAACCAAGGATTATTGAATGCGTTTGAAGACCAAACCATGAGTCGTGCCCTAGCAGAGGGTCGCGTCCAAAAGAGGAAAGATCACCTTTGTTTGTCACCTTAAATAGGGTAAAGCGAAGGATGTGGGAGTAAAAGAAAAAGAGGAGAAAAGATCAGGATGTGTGGAAGATTAACGATTTAGGTGAGTTCGCATCACTGAGCATTAATATTTGATTCCATGAATTAGATGTAAGTGTTGCTGTATAATACCGTCCTCTAAAATCCTCAATTCATATGGTAATCCATGAATCCACCTTTGAATTCTGTATGCTGCCACTGTTATGCAAGAATTTTGGAAATAGGCCCTGGGCATAAGCATTAGACTCCATATTGGGGGCATACTGCATATTGGTTGTAATTTATTGCATGAAGTTCTCATGAAATTGGCCCTGTTGATAATTGAACTGCAACATGATATAGGCGATATCTGTATTATATAATTTGAGCAAATATTGTCACTGTAAACTGTATGAATCTGTATAATAGGCCAGGGCATATGATAGATAAATATGAATGTGTATTACATATACTTCTGCAAGCTGTATGCATTTTCTTATGGCATGATCTATGAAGAAATGATAACACTTTGACTGTGAATTTAGTGACTTCCAATAAACTGTGGTTCAGGCATGTCATCCTGCCAAGAGAAGTAAACCATGGTTTAAGTAGATTGCCTAAAAACCCCACTTTCAGCCCCTTAGGCGCAGACAAGGGATTGGGCCTTTCAGCCTGTTGTAACCTTTTCACACATCACCCCATTCAAAATGGGGACCCCCTAATTTTTGCTCCGTTCCTCGTCTTTTGGCTTTGGTTTTGTCTCTCTTTTTCTGTCTCTTCCTGCTGTCTGCCTTTCCGGGGATGGGCCCGTCTGTGAGCTTAAACGTGAAATTTTGGCTAAATCTGAGAATTAGGGTTTGCTTTCTTCCGGTTAGTTTGAAGTCAAATGGAGTGAGTGAATTAAAATCTGAGTTTGGCGATACATTCAGCATGCTTCAAGCAGGCTCCTAGCAAAATTCCATTGAATTCTGACAACTTACTATTTTTAGTAAGTACCTAATTTGGGACATTCTCTCAGCACTTTTGAAATTTTATCTGCCACATTGCATCTAGTTCACTTTAAACTGCTTGCTAGCAAATTTTGAGCTAGATCTGACAACTTTCTATTTTTAGCAAGTAGCGCCTTCAGAAGCAGATTTTAGGGTTTCCATGCGAAGTTTTTTAGTGCATGTCTGGAGAATATTTCTGGGTTTTCCAAGACCTACGCAGCAGTATAACATGCAAGATGAGATGATAATTTTCAGCAATCTCGACTTCGGAGGCTAATTTTAGGGTTTGCATGTTGGAGTCTTCAACGCATGTCTAGATATTCTTTGTGGGTTTTTCGAAAGCTTCGCAGTGATGTAACATGCAAGCCGGGATCAAGACCTTTTTCAGGAGCTGTCTTCAAAGGCTATTTTTAGGGTTTGCATGCAGGACTTTTCAGTGCATGTCAGGTTATTCCTTGTGGGTTTTTCAAGAGCTACGCAGTGATATGACATGCAAACAGAGTTGGTCACTTTTTTGCGGACTTACTATTTTTAGCAGATTCACTCTGGCAACCCCCCCAACACTTCAGTATCACAAACAGATCGACATGCAACATAAATGAGGTCAAACAGAGATTGTTTGAACAACATGCAAGTCAGATTAGGGTTTCCAGCTTCGGGGCCCAAAATGAGGGGTCAAACGCCAGAATCTCCGAAAACCGGTGTATCCCACTACAATCAGTATCTTTCAAGGATTCCACTGGTGAAATTTGAAGGCAATCTGAGCACTTACTATTTATAGTAAGGCACTCCAGAAGTAGGCTATAAATAGTAGGTCAGTAGCAGGAGCCAGTGTGAACAGCAAGTCATCCCATGAGGATCACACCAGTCAGATTTCAAGTTAAACGGAGTTGCAGAAGTCTTGAAATCAAGCAGTTACTATAAATAGTAAATCACCTCCAGAGACACGCTATAAATAGTAGGCTGGCACGAGATGGTAGTTTGAACAGCTTAACTAGGTCATGAGGATCCTGTGGTTAAAATTTCAGATCAATCCAAGCTTCAGAAGGGTGAAAATCAGAGACTTACTAAATATAGTAAAATAGGAGCGAGCAAGCCGGAAAAATGTCTAAGTTTGGCAAACTTCCTTCACCCCCTGTGAAATGTGCCCTCAAGAAGAAGCTATGAAAAATTGTCTAAGGCATGAGATATTTGTGTTTAGCCCCCTAAATGCGCCCTCAAGAAGAAGCTAGCTTGGATGAAAACAAGTTTCAAGTGAAGAAATTCCTCCTCACACCCTCAAATGCGCCTAGTGTGAGGAAGAAGGTTGGAAAATTTCCTAAGTGTTGCTAATTCTTGCTGGGGTCATGAAATGCGCCCTCAAGTTATCTAGCTATCAAGGACATAAAAATAGTTTCTAAGGCATTGCAATTTCCTTCACCACCCCCTAAATGCGCCCTCATCAAGCCAAGGTAATGGAAAATGTTTAAGTCATGTTGAAATTCCTCCTCCATACCTCAAATGCGCCCAAGGAGAGAGAGGGGGTGAGAAAATTTGCTAAGGCAAAGTGTGAAATCCTCCTTGACCCTCAAAATGCGCCCATGTTAGAGGTGAAGTCAAGACAAGTTCTAAGCGTTGGAAATTCCTCCTTGGGGTCCCAAATGCGCCCAACTTGCTAGACCATTGGGGACCGATGAGAATAAATTTCTAAGTCATTATTAATTCCTGCAGAGGGTCCCAAATGCGCCCATGATGGAAATCTCATTGGAAAAGTTTCAAAGTAATGTTAAATTCCTCCTCAACATGCAAAATGCGCCCACATTGGAGGATGACTCTAGGAAGTGTGCTAAGTGTTAATCCCTCCTCAACATGCAAAATGCGCCCAAATGAAAGAGAGATGGTGGTGAACAAATTTGTCTAAGTATTGTAAAATCCTTCTGGACCCCTCATATGCACCCACGCTGGAGATGATAAAATATATATATTTTTTCTAAATAATTAAATTCCACCTTCCCTAGAGGAATACGCCTAACTTGAAGAAGTGATGAAATTTTCTGAGACATGGATAAAATTGGCAAGGAGTCAGAATATACCAGCTTCATGAGGTTGATAAAAAATTGTCAAGGCCAAGCAAGAAAAATACGCCCAGAGGTGATGAATGAAGATAAATTTTGAAGAAAATATTTTTCTAAGGTCTAAAAATAAAAAAATTAAAAGTACCCCTTCGTTTATAGACCCATGAATTTGATTCTTTCTGAAGGGAATTTTCTTCTAGGTACTGGACATCTTCGACAAGGAGTTGATTTTAAAACTTTTCACACCTTGCCAAGGACTTTAAGATGGAAATTTCACTCGGGTGCCTGGTTGATGAATTTTTTAGAGGAAATAAATTATTTCTAAGGCAGATGGGTTGGAAATTTGGCTAAGGCAAAAAGGGGATATCATGTTGGTTGGAAAATTTTCTAGGGCAAAGAGAAATCAAACAACACCCTCTAAACATGCCTTCAGGATAGATGAAAATTCTAAGAAAGACTTGTCTGAGTTAAACATGCCCATCATAGAGAAGGAAGTTGAAAATTGTCTAAGGGGAAGAAAATGAAATGACAAGGCTCCAAATGCGCCCTTGAAGAAAGTTGGCTAAAATGTCTAAGTCACAGGCATCAAGCTCTCAAATATGCCCTTAAGGTTCCTGAGAAGAGTACGTGAAAGATCTTCCCAGGGCATTGGTGGAGACACAAACATCAAAATGATGTGTTATGAAGAAAGCGAAAGTAGGCTAGAGAAAAATGGACATTGGAGATCAAAACATGGATATCAGGTGAGTAAAGTGAATTTTTATTATAAGTGTTCTAATGCTCTTCTTTTTATCTGTTTTGCAGGATGAACGCTGGGGCCAGAGCACGATGACTTGAAGCGATGAAGCAAGTAATCCAAGACAACATTACAACCTCGAAAGAAGAAAAGTTGCATGTTGGAAGAAATGGCTAAGTGTTGGAATAACCTAATATGCACTCAATTCAGAGAGGTAGATGGCGAGGAAGAAATGCTTGAGTCCAAGATAAGAAAATCCTTCAGGATCAGGGGTGGGGAAATAATCATCCTCATGCAGTTCAGAGTTAGAGAATGTCAGTTGAGAAGAAAATCATCATCGAGTGGGAGAAAGAGGTTGCCGCCTTGAAGTCAGATCGAGAACGTACTTGCCATACCAATCCAAGAAGTTGAAGCCATGATGATCAGACTCATCCAATTTGCAGTCAAAAAGAAGAATAAGAACAATGCGAACACGTCTATGGACATGAATCTTCTAGAAGGATTGTGGACATTAATTGCTCATTTATTACCCCACCCTTCATGGTGGCGGTTTTTAGGGTTAGGGCTTATGTGGCTCAATTTGAGCCCTTCATTGTAATTGAATCTAAGCCGTCCATTGGATTGGGCCAACTATAAAAGGGGCATCTCCCCTCATTTGTATTGAGATTAGAATAGCAGAGAAGGAATAGAGAGAGATTGATAAAATAGAAGGTAGCATAGTTTGATAGTTTAGCTTAGATTGAAAAGGGAGGAAAGTCTTCCATTTGAATACTTTGTAAGAAGTTGTTGTGAATACTCTCTCAATAAAAAGAGTTTTCGTTGATGATGATCTCTTCTTTTGTTGTGAGTAGCTAGCGAGGCTCCTTCATCCTTCCAATTCACTTAGAATTTTGAAGTATCTTAAAGAAAGTAGATTTCATTTTATGCAAGTGGTTAGTAATTGTGGAATGTGGTGCTTAATTTGAACAAAACTTTGCTTATCCATACCACTAGCGGGCTCGTTGACAGTGGGTTCGCTTTGCGTGGTCAACTGGAACATTGTGAACTTAACTTCGATTATGGTTTATATGTTGGCATGCGTCGTTGTGATGGTGTCTTCATGCTGAATCATGATTTGAATACCTTTGATTACTCCTCTGAAGATTGCACCGGTTTTGTGGAAGCTGTCCGAAGCGAGGCAAAGCAAAGCTCGGTTGAAGTCTGCGAGAATTGATCGCCATGTCTCATGCCTTAGAGTAGATTAGAACCTTCCTATCCCTACAACTATTTTAAATTCAGTTCATTTCTGGTTAGTGTTAGGAAACTTGCACTTACTTGCCAAATCATTCGAATCACATGAAACCCTTTAATCTGCTGTCTGTTGTCTGCTGTCGGACAATTGTGTAAGTCGCCTCGTGATACCAGCAAATCACATCAAGCCAACTGAGACTATCCATTGCTTAGAAGGAACCTTGGAGTTGAACGCACGAACTCTCTCGCAATCTTAGCGTGTTGGATACTTTGATCAAGAGAGAATAGGGTAGTTGTTGGTAATTCTATTCTGTGTTGGTGCAGTCACGAAAAACACATCAACAAAATTGGCGCTAGGAGGGCACTAACGACTACAACATACAGTTGTATTGAAGTACAAAAAGTTCTATTGGAGAAAATTATCATGAGTCAAGATGGTGTTCTCTTAGGATTGAACAATCTCGCGCGCCACCAATAGAAGAAGCAGCTACATCCTGGATCATATCAGTTTGTTTTCGCCAGACAAGCTGAAGAGAATTTTGAGGTCCACGCCCAGTTCATCCAAAGAGTTTGTGGAGTTAGAACTACCTACTCGAGCGAGGAAGAAGAAAGAAGCTCGACCAAGCAAAGAAGTCCAATCAAGCGAAGCAGTTTCATCAAACGAAGAGGTTCAGTCAAGCGAAGGAAGCAGAGAAGAAATTTCGAGCTTATTCAGAACTCCACCTAGTGCTTCGAGGTTTGCTCAGCCGAGACAAGTACAAGCTACTGTTCCAATGGTCATTCAACAACAACCTATCCAGCAACAGCAACCCGTTCAAGTTCTACAATAGCCAGCCCAAGTTATTGTGTATCAGCGGCGACAGCCAGTTCAAGCAATGGCTCAACCAAGAGGTCAATTGGCTCCAAATGGTGCTACATGGTTGGTTACCAACTCGTCTCCACTAGAGTTTCTTGATTACCATGACATGCCAAAGAATCCTGAAAATTTTTGTACCAAGTTCATTGTCAACGATGTAAACCATACTGCAGAAGACCACATTAAAATGTTTGAAGATCACCTACACAATAGGCAGATTGTGTATGCAGATGTGGCTTGCCGCCTATTTCCACATTCTTTGGGAGAAGAGGCTCATTTTTGGTTCATTCACCTACCAGTGGGGTCTATAAGATCTTGGGAGTAGATGAAGGAAGCCTTCATTGGAAAGTTTGGTATACCAGTCACCCCTGTGAGCTTTATCGTCAATTTGTAGAAGTGAGAAGACAGGACAAAGAGCCCATCCATGCATTCAACAATAGGTTCCAAAAGGCCCTCACAAGGTTATGCGCTCCTTATGTTGTTGTTGATGCTCGAGAAAGCTACTATTCAACACTTGATCCTTTGATTGCAATGTTTGTGAAGTCTCACCCAACTCCGGCAAACATGAATCAAGCTTATGCTAAAGCTATTGAAGTAAGTCAAGGTTTAGGACAGAATATAACTGGACCCTCACTATATACTGGCCTAGTCACAACAAACAATCAAGTGCCAATGCTTGACTCAATATGGAATCAACAAGTCCCGGCGCTAAATGCAATTCCACAGCCAACTTATCAAGTGCAAGCACCATCAAGTCAGTTAGTTCTCCATCCTAGGATGCCTTTGTCCGAGACGCAAGTTACACAGCCTATTTATCTCCAGAACACAGTGCCACCAGTGAAAACTCAAGAGGAGAAAGATGAAATAAAAGATTTAATAGAACAAGTGAAGAGGCTGTCAACTGAGGTGACTTACCTCAGAAATCAAAATAATCAGACTCAAACTATGCAACAAAATTATCAGGCACACCAAGGTGCTAACCAAGGATATCAAAATAATCCCCCAAGTCATCAAGATACCCATCAAGGATACAACCACGAAAACAGTCATGGGTATAGAAATAACAATCAGGGATTTCAAAAGAGGTCCTGGAATATAGGGCCCAACAATGGAGGTGTCCCATCACCATTGGACAATCCGCCACCTCCTGAAAACCGTCCTGCAGATAGAGTTTATATGGCCAAAACTGCCTCGTCAGGATGGTGTAGGTTCCATAACACGAACCAACACTCTGAGCTTCAGTGCCACGAATTCCAAGTTGTGGCTGGTATTCTCAAGAGTGAAGCAAGGAATACAGAGGCCACAGAGAACCCTCCAGTTACAGGATATGAATTAGTCCCAACACCCAGATATGATTAGGCGTTGATAATAGAAGATTGCAATTGCCCGCCCGAGTTTCAGAGTTACATGCCCCCACCAGTTAATCACCAATTTCCATCAGCTTCAGTGAACAGTCCCGTGGGGATACCAGAGTTTCAAATACCGTCAGAAGTTTATGCCACGTATGCATCACCAGAAGAGCCTCTTCATAGAGATGGTTATATTTTTCCGCCTCTCAACAACAACGTCTTGGTAGAAGGAAGAAGGGAGGTACAAGCCCTCCAATCAATTGGAGGAGGAGCCCCTAAAGTATATCAGAGGAATTACCACCAACAACACGAACCTCTGACGTCATCAGTACCCCCAAATAATTTTACAACTCTCCCGCATCCCAATGCAAGTAACAATCCGAGTTTACCAAAAGATCTCTAGAGTACAGGCGGCAGAATGCAACGCAAGGCGGAAGTGGACAACAAGCTACTCAGTAGTTCGTTCATCAAGTTGGGCGAGGACAAAAGGAGAGTCTTCCTAGAGAAGACGTGAAAAGACTTAGCTCTTATGTACTAGAAGAATTCAAAAGGATGAAAGTTAGTCTCCCCCTACATGAGCTAATGAAGATTTCAGAAGTAAGGGAGACCATTCTAGGAAGCCTGAATGAAGCTCCTATTGTGATGAGTACGTCCCAAGAAGCAACCAGTGCACCAAAAAATCCTCCTGTTGTCACACAGTCTCGCCCCACACAAAATACGAATGTGGTAGAAGATATGCCCCAGATGCCCTATGACGCTTGGGAGGCTCCGCAACAACCTTAAAATTTTGTAGGTATGGTACAAGGTTCTTCAAACACTTTTGAGAAGCCAGAGGCAGAGATTAAGGAGAGAGCTCAACCTAATATTCTCACAGAACAGAAGAAGAATCCAAAAGATGTTGTCCATGATAATCAGAATAGAAAAGATGAAAGGAAGAATGCTTCAGCAGATGAAAGGAAAAAGCCAGTAGTATTTTATCAAGGGAAGGATGAGCCAGCCCCATTTCTTGTTTTAGTTAGAATTTTTGGGAAGTTATTGCATAACTATTTGATCGATTCTGGTGCATCAAGTAATGTCATGCCTTTGAAGGTATGTGAGGCATTGGGTTTAATTCCGCTCCAGACCAACAAGAAGGTGACTTAGTTGGATAAGACTGAAGTTCCAGTTGTAGGAGAATTAAATAATATCCATATGCAGTTGGCAGTGGATCCCAGAATTCAGAGTCGCATTGACATATCAGTTGTGGATATACTTGATGGTTATGGCATGCTATTAAGCAGAGATTGGTCTAGAAAGCTAAATGGATACATCACGACTGACTTCTCCCACATGTGGTTGCCTTGGAGAGGGATTCCAAATCAGATAAAAATTGAAAGTACACCACGACTCAGATTAATGATCACAGAATGTGGTGAAAACAGTGAGATTTTGTTCGTAGAAACTGATTTGGGTTCATATAAACCCGTTAAGCAAGAAGTCCTCATGTTGCAGAGCTCGAATGGAGAAAAGTTTTTAGAAGATATGCCTGCCTCCATCGAAGTGTTGATTGAAAATGATTCAAGTGGGAATGAGAATTAAGGAATGTTCGGAGATTCTGTGTTAAAAGGTGCAAAGCAAGAGACAAAAGATGCCTCCATTGAACACTTGTCGTTACCCAATTCTTGTAGAATTGACGAGGCTTTCCATTCAGAAAACACAGGTGCCGTGAACAGGATCTCCTTGGAGCAACCGGTCACTTTAGAGAAAGAAGGTGAAGAAGTCAATGAGGGAGAAGACCAGATTCAAACAAGACTGTCTCAGTTGATGCGCTTGGAGGTGAAAAGGGATGAAGCTTTGGAAAGTTTGGCCAAGCATCAAGGAGTAATTAATAGACGGATCGAAAAATTGTGGTTGGGCCCTTGTCAACTTCTGAGATCCTGGGATATAATGCATTTAAGTTACGGACACGAACAGGAGGGGATATCCTATTGCCAGTCAATGGGCAATTCCTCAAGCATAGGTTCCCTCCCGGGACCTACTTTGTACATAGTTAGATTTAGGTTTGTTTTCCGTTTGCCTTTTGGCTTGGGTTGCTTTCCGTTTCCCGTTTTGGTTTTGGTTTGTTGCCCTTTTGGGTTTTTGGTTTGGCGTTCTTCCCTAAGTTGTCCACTCAGGTGGTTTTGGTCTGGAATGGGCAAAGATTTTAGGGTTTCCCGTGGAAAATGGGGTGATGATGGTTTTCTTTTCACAACTTGGTTTCTTTCCACTGGACTTTGTGCAAATTTTGAAAACTAGGGTTGTTTTCTCTTGTCATCATCCAGTTTCGAAATAAGCTCAACTCGGGAGATTAACCCGTTATTGAGTCTTAACACGAGTCTAAAGATCTTAATGTCCTACCTATCTCCGCTCTGAGTCATTTTGGTTTCTTGGGAGAGGTTTTGGCAAGTGAAAATCTTACGTCTTGCTTTAGCGCCACTACAATTCTCGAACCCATTGGAGGCTTCATTGCCTGCCAGCCAATTGAGGAATTGACGGAGAATCAAAAGAAAAGAAAATGTGCTAAAAAGAAATATCTGAAAAAGAGAAAAGAAATGAAAAGGAGAAAAATGAAAGAAATATTACACATCCTTCAATCCAAACTAGAAACCAAGAGGGTTTTTGTCCTCCAAATTTTTGCAACACGAAGGGTTTTTGTCCTCGAATGAGAAGATGAACACAAGTGTTTAAGCTTCAGAAAAAGATTTGATTACAATGACAAATGGATATCTTCTTTTGTGCCAAGCTTTTCCTTCTATAATCATCTTTTAACTTGAATTTCCTTTTCCCTCCTTAAATTCTCTGTAGAAGTGTTTATAAACATGTTTAATAAAATATTACAGTACGCCTACTTTATAATAATAATACATAAATCGTCATTTTACAATAGTATAAAAATAAAGTTACTAGGACAACTTAAAATATTATTATTAAATTATTTCCTTAATTTTGTCCCTTAGCCCGCAGGAAATAAGAAATAGGCTATGAGTCTCCCAATTATTTTAATTTTGAAAAGGGGACATGACAATAAGAAAATATTTCATTCTTTTTTTCTAATTTCTAGCTTTTGTGGCTCCAATTTTTCTTTACCCAAGCTAGTTTAGTGCTAGGTCAAAGGGGCACTCTCTTCTTATGTATCCACACGACAAAGAGAAGAGTTTTGATACCAAGTTTGATCTGTAGTTATTTATTGTAACTGATCCATTTCACCACATAGATACCTTCAATGTTGTATTGCAGATTTCAATTCACACATGGTTGAAATTTGTGAAAACACTACTAAAATTGCAGAAATCAAATGATTAGTTGACAACTCCTTTTCCTATTTGGCATGCAATGGAAATACTATGCAAAAAATAGTAAACAATACCACAATCACATTGGAGGGACCCAATCTATAAGGAGAACACCATCCTTAAGTAGAAAAACTCAATTATTACTTTGACCCAAACACAAATATGAAGTTGTATAGGAGTATTGCTGTCTTTGAAATATGGAAGTGTTGCTAATATTTCACTTTGGACTGCTGCAACACTTTTATCTTTTGCTCAATTAGTTCTCTATTATTGAGGAAGCAACCAAAAGTAACTCTTTGGGAGTGAAAATAAATTAACTTATAGAGAATGGTTGATGATTTAGTAACCAATCAGTTGAATTTACAAAACTTGTTGTATTTGGAGATTCCTCACAACTTTGTAGTGTTTGGCTTCCAACTCATTTCATAACTCATCTTGAAATTTTCCATGGCTAGCAATTCCAAAAATTTAATTGGCATATGTAGCAAAAATGACAAAATTGCCTTTTAGTTAGTCAAATGGCAAGGTGTAATGTCCCCACAGAAGTTTCTTGGAATTTTTACAAATATTTGATGAAATGCATTAATCCTCACACTTTTTGATCATCCATATCTCCAATGGGCAAGGTGAGAGCATATGGTGGCTGGGTTCTTGCAATATTGTAATGATGATGCAAACCCTTACACTTTTTGGTAGCAAGCCACAAAGATCTAAAAGAAAACAATGCTAGAAATAAACTAATATCTGGGCGCCATAGCCATCCACAATTATTCTTAATTAATTTATGGCAGTAAATTGCATGTAAAGGATTATAATAACAGATTGAAACAATATGGCTGGAAATATCAAACACTCTAGAACACAAAAAAATCCTAAATGAACTCATAGATTGCTGGTGTAGCTCGAAATAACTGAAATATGATGCAACAAATTTGATTAAATGCCCATGGTTCCCTTTCAAATATTGAGAATCCTCTTATAGCTTACATTCATCCCTTTTAACATTCAATTCAATCAGGATTTCCCTTTCCAAACCTGCCCTCACTTTGAAAGTTCCAATCACCCCTAGTGAGGAGCTAATATGAAAGATCCACCACAGAGACTGAGAATGAATATTAATTTCAATTCTTCCATTTGAACTTATTTAACATTCATAATACCACAACAAAACATTACTTTTCAAAAGCTACACATTACAAATCCGAGTACTGATAATCTTCAATAAATCCTCTTCTATGTAATACTGAAATAACCAAAATGGTCACATCAAACTGAGAACATCAATGGAAATGCAAAATTAAACACACTGCCAAAACTGCAAACTAGAAACATCCATCAACCAAAACTGGAAATGTTGATGAAGCTTTGTGTAATTCCTGGATGGAATCACCAACTGGAAACTCGAGAGCTTTCCTTTGTGAACCCAATGTGATCTCAAGGGTTTTCGTCTTTGTATCTTGCAACCTCAAGGGGTTTCTTCCTTGGATTGAATTTTGAACACAAGTGCTTTGAAATTAAGAGAAATTGGTAATGTCAAAATGCCTATCTCCTTTGAGCCTTTTTTCTTTCCTTTATAGATTTGTTGAGGGAATAATTAATTAATATTTCTTTTTATTATTTCTTTTCCCCTACTACCATAATTTAATATTTTTCTTTCTTTAAATATTCTAGGATAAATTTAGCTTGTAACTCCTCCCATGATTTCCATCTAAACTTAGTTTATAACTTCCACTCCTAAAATTATAAAATATTCCTAGGAGTTACAAAAGGCTTTATTGTGCCCCATTTAGGCAGCCCATGATAATAAAATACTAAGTTGTTTTTTGCAATAATTTACAAATATTAGGACTAACTTAAAGAATAAGAATACCCCATAGGCTCACTTCCCTAATGACACAACATTGGCCCTCTTTTAAAACAACACATAAGTTGTCCCCTATTTTTAAATGTTATACCATAAAATGACTTAGGACAAACTTAAACTAAAATTATTTTCCCTCGCCTTAACCAAGCGGTACGAAAAAATAAAATAATAGGCTTAAGTGCACTTTATTATCTTCGGTCCAAAAAGGGAACATGACATGAGGGCTGAATTTTTGTTTAAATCTTTAAACTTGCACACACTACTGAAGTCTAAAAGGCCCTGTCAGTGTGTTTGCCTTTGTGTTTCCAGGTGTCCAACACTGGCTTTGAGGTCTGTTGCATCAACTTCACTGTTGCAAGGTGAGTAAGCACTGAGTGCCATCTACTTTCAGGTCTAGACATTTGACTAAAACTCTAATCCATTATGTATCTAGTGAACATTAGAAGTGGAGATGTGGATAAAATGATTAAGGAATTTAACAATTTTGTATAAGATTAATATGATTTTGTTCAGTTGATTCATTGTCTTATTTTAATATTCTTTAATTTTTCCTGTTGATTTATCATGGCACCTAGAGAAGGTGCTGATAGTGGTTATGTATGTGGGTTAGTGCTGCTGCATGTGTATTATTGGATGTGGATAATTTGTAGATTATTCCAATTGCATGAACCATGATTGAAATTGAATTATTGACTGTTAAATTGTTATCTTCTTTACAAAGCGATTAATTGTCCTTCCTATTTTTGGATCTAAATTCCTCCATTCCAGACAATTTCTTCTGTAATTATTTGGAACAAAAATCTTGATCTCTTATTTTATATTTAATCTTCTCTTATTAATAGCTTTGCTTTAAAGGTCTTGAATCTCTTATTTGGTACTTTTTAGTTCATAATGCTTGGTTGACCTCAGTTTTGTCTGTCTTGCTGACTTGCTGAAAATTAATGTCCGATTTTTCTTTTATAATGTTGCTTCTCCAAACACATGTTTTTGTTTAGCTCTCACGGATCAAGTCAGTTCAAGTTGATTGTTTCTCAGTTGATATAGAACTGTGTGGTATACATTTTTTATACAACATAATTTCATAGCTACTACAAATTTGTTTACTTGATCTTTTATTTGCAAGTCATCATGCATCTTCACAATGCACAAACTTGTGTCCACTAAAGGCCAATATTTAGAGATCCATGAACTATTCTCATAAAGAAATGAAATTTAAGGATCCTAGACATATCTCGTGTACAGATTCTATAGAGATTCAGGCAATCATTAATGAAACTAAGAGCACTTATGTATGAATCCAGTTGATATTATTGTTCTATAGAAAGAAGATTGCAATCGAGAGAATATAATTTACAATCCCAAGATTGAAGGATACTCAAATTAATTATGTGCATCACACCATATAGTATCCATGAAACATAATGTTTCTTTCTTTACTCTGATTTAAGTAGAGTACATTAAGGACATAAGCATTGTATAAATGAGAATGCCCAAATGGAGCCGAAAGAACTGAAACATTTTTATGATCCCTAATTTTTACCAAAATTATAGTCCACTTCGATAATTTTCAGATTGTTGGTTTATGTTTCTTATATACTTCAGGTGTATGAAAGTTATGTTGCTATTGATATGACAGTTGTTGATGCTTCTGAGCGCTAAAAACCCATTTGGCACAGTTGTTTAGGGTTTAACTAATAGTAGATCTTTGCAAAATATTTCCAATCCTACTAGGTGTGCTACTTTTGCTTGAGGAGACTCAAGAGTTTTGCAAATTTGCATTGGGGGAAAGCAAAGTCACCTGCTAACACTTTACAAGATGGTCAAAATGAGGTTCACTTTTGTAGCAATCAATGCACAGAGAAAGCAAAGGTCAGCTTGTTTCAAAAAGTGCTACAATTATATCGTTATGTATTTCTTTTCCTTCTCTTGAATGCTAATTTTGAAATATATGTGGTTTGATAAGTTTTGAACAGGTCATATGGATTACAAAATCTATGCATTCTGATTAAAGTGAGTATGTCTCTAACAAGATGATAAATGAGGAAGACATATATAACATCATAACAAAAAATGATAGAGGAGTTAAAGTGAGCATGTCTCTCAGAAGATGATAAATGAGAGAGACATATATAACATTATAACAAAAAAGGATTTAGGAGCTAATGCAAGGAATGACGATTCAAATTTTAGTGATGAACTTTGCAGTGATACTCATATTATCTTTGTGTGAATTTGCATCTCTATGTTAATACATGGTAAATGACACAGTCAAGGCTCACATTGTACAACTCCTGTAAAGAGGCAGTTTCAAATTTTCAATATATTTAAATGGTGTACTATTTGTTTTACAGTCAATAAGTGACCTCCCTGCAATACATTTTTATGGCAGCAACTTTACTATGGTTACTTGGAAACATTCTTGTAGTAAAATAAGTTGAACTTCCTCTATATATTGTTCCCTTTGTGCTTCTTCAAGTAAAACTAACACCATTTCAAATTTAATAACACATGATTCTAGAAATATAATGTGAGATTGTCTTACCATTGAAGAAATTATGTCTTATTCGGAGTGTAGAAACCTCTCAAAGCTGTTTTAGAATTTCATAGAAATCATTTTTTAAGATACATTTGCATTCTCAAACATATAATAAGAATTTATGCAATTTAAGTTACATGTGTAGATGCATTAGAGGCAGGATTAAAATGAAAGAGAATGTTCAAATTTTATTATGTTAAACTGGGAACGCTATGTTCAATTCATTCTTGTGGGCATGACTTGGCCTCATACCGGCTACATGGATCTGCTACTTACTGACTGCCCCCTAGATGTTAGGGGAAGTGCTTTGTTTCCTTTTAGGCTATCTGAGCCTGGCTTTTCGACCTTGGATGTTAGGGTAGTTTCTAATTGAAGTGCTTTGGTTCCTCTCAGGCTATCTCAGTGTGGCTTTCCAACCTTGGATACTCCTTGGTGAGCATTGTTTCTCACAGCGATCAATGATAGCTTAGACAACTCCATTTCAAACATAGATAGGGATATTCGACGAGTCTTCATTCTAGTCTTCACTAGCACATGCTTTTGGGGCTCTTGTTTGCCCTTCATTGCTATGTGTTAGTGGCACAATGCTTTTTTTTTGTCTTATGTGCTTTTATTATTTTGATTCTAGGTTTCTCCCTTCCTAGAACTTTCTAACATTAATTGCTGTAACCTGTAGTCCTCTTGGCCTACTGTTGGTTATTTGTGGACATTAATATAATTTCTTTCTTTGCTGTCACACCATGGGGATATCTCTAACTTGTTGATGTCATCAAAGTAAATAATTGTGACAAAGGGCGAAGCTATCATATGATGTATGACTATGTGATGTTTGATGTTGTCATCCTTGTTGGAAATATATGTGTAATGACCCCTTTCTAGTGGAAGCACTTAATCCCGAAATCTCACATTCAAAGTGTTTCTCAAAGAGACATTAGTAACATTATAAATCGATAAATTTCAATCATAACATCCAATAAGATCAAAGATGATATAAATATTTCATTCTTGACAAAGGATTATGCATTTCCTTTATTCCTTCCTTATTCTCCTAATCCATAATTCATATTTAGCATTAATTGATAATTCAGAAATATACAGATATACATATTGCTTATTACCAAACTAATAAATATTGGACTTTCTATACACATACTGTATATACAATAATTTAAGGCCTAAACTGTTCACCTACAGAATGTAGTGCATTTACCAAATATTAAACACAGACATACCTAAATATATAAATACAAGCTGTTCATGTTTATATTAAGAAAGGTCATAATTACTTATATGGCTCAATAAACACTATAAGCATCATTATTGCATATTTGTATATGATTCTCAAATACACACATACCTATACACATACACAAACAAATATATAATTATTCCCTCTTATTAATATTCACATATAATTATTCTTTACTTTTATATATATATATATATATATAATTATTCTTTAATTATATTAGTATATATATATTTATATTCCTTATTTATATTGCCTAGCATTCATATTCATACCTTTACATGACTAATTAATGCCATATACTTGCTGCTGTTCTGATACGCAGATCTCCTTAGTTTCTTTTCTTTTTTTTTTTTTTATCTCCCCCTCATTATCTCATACTTCTCTCTTTTTATATCTCCATATTCATTGAAGGGACATACCCTTTGAGATTAGATATCTCTAAATGAGACATGTCTTTTTATAAACATAACTCTTTATTAAAACAAACCACCTTTTATTTAATTTCACCCTTTACCGACTTATGTTTATTGCTGCTCTTTGAATTAATCTTTAATTTATGGTTGCACCCTCAAATATCTCAATCGCACCTTTTTTAAATAGAACCCCTTGTATTATGCTATTGTTTATAACTAATATAGGTTCTTTTCAAAGCGCTGCCTTTCTTCCATAAAGTCGTTGCCTTTCACTAAAATAAACTTTGCCTTATAATGAATCGTTGTACTTTGTCTTATATTTATTTTTGTCTTAATATTATTATTTAAATGCTCATAATCATAATAATGGCTATAATTATAATTTTAACATTGTTACTGATAATTATCATTGTGATTGTAATTCAGATTATATTTTCTTATATTTACATTAGTTATTTGATTATTTAGATTTCCTTATGAATATTATATGATCCTTTATATTTGTAATCGTAATTATAATATTATTTTATGTTTTTATTTTGTATTAATTTTATATACTTTAATATCAAATTCAAATACAAGTCATAGAGTATGCACTCAAATATGAATACAAGGTTATAGAGTATACACTCAAATACAATCACAAGTCATAGAGCATTCACTCAAATACAAGTACAATCATAGAGTATACACTCGAATATAATCACAAGTCATAGAGTATTCACTCAAGCACAAATACAATTATATAAGACAAACCACAACATGTTCAGGGTGATTCTATCATAGATAGGGATTCGATCATATAAGACCAATTGTAATGTCCCCTAAGGTAAATCTTTGTTTATGACCTGCAACCATGTTAGATAATAACAAAATATAAAGCATATAAGGATTATTATTTACCATACAACGCATTAAAAAAATTTGGAAAAAAAAGAATCTGATTTTTCCATTGCACACTTTTAGTTATATAAGACAAATTTCACCAAGTTTAGGACTCTAACATAGTGGGGGTTGGATGATAAGGATAAGTCCGCCCGAAGCAATCTTGCCTAAGCCCAGGAGCGGATATACCATCCCTCCTGGCTCCTGATGGCATGATACTTAGTCATCCTATCCGAGGAGTGGTGTACTTAGGGGATACGCTTGTATCTGCTTTCCTTACCCATTCTCATCACTTCCCAACTAAGTTGGAGAATCCCTCAAATCAAACATGTGATAGTTTAGAGGAGAGGAATCCATAGGAGGCCCGTAGATACTCACACTAAGCCCAAGAGCGGATATCACCCCCTTGGCTCCCGATGGCATGATACTCAGTCATCCGATCTGGGGAGTGGCGTACCTAGTGGAGAACTAGTATCTGCTCAACCTAAGATTTCCTTCCCTTCACTCTCTACATGCTTGTTTGTTAATTAAAATAGTTGCGAATGCTGACCATAACAGGTTATGTGATTTTATCAAGTTATTTAATAATTTATTTTAACACATGACGTATTTACCACAATTCCTACATGATTAATTCCATTTCGATATAGATGTATTGGATTATATCATTAACTCGTCTCTGTGTATAATGTCTCAATCTGGTTGACTAGATTACCAGTGTGTAAACACATCATTTATTCTTTCTTGCTAGTTTTCATTTATTGAAGTTGTGATTCAATTTTATACAAATGTAAGTAGATTCCTACTGATCAGAAGCAATATTCAAATAAATTCAAAACTCAAAAATAAAGTCGCTTACCTCAGTTCGCCCGTAATGAGAAGTCTCTTGTTTTCCAGATGATACAAAACTTAGGTGAGAATATAAAATACACTTCGTGTGAGAGAAATTATGATAGAATATATCTCAATAATATAGTTAGGTATCCAATTCAAAATAAACATATCAGCAATTCTATAAGATACTAAGAATAAATAGTAGCACGTATAGAAATGAGCGACATCAATAGAAATGAGCGACATCAACTAGAATAAATATCATTATATATAAATTCTTATTCTACCACATTATCATTTAAATTCATGATATATTTACTAACAATTAATTTATAAATTCATGATGTATTTATCGAACTCATTATTTAAATTTATTAAATATTTTCTTTTTAACTTACCTGCAGATTCCTCTTGCCTTCTAGCCCCGATCCTTGGTGATTAGAATATCATATGATTCTGTCCCATTTTATTCTTCTCCCCTTCCTTGGTTGTTTCATGTGGTTACCTCACACAATAATACAATAGCTAAAGAAGGCAACAAGCAGCTCAAGCACATAGGCAGGTAGCTCAAGTAGGCAGCTCAACCACACAAACAACTAGCTCAAGCATGCAGGTAACTAGCTCAAGCAAGTAGGAAAGTAGCTTAAGTAGACAAGAAAGTAGCTCAAGCATACAAGCAACCAGCTCAAGCAAGTAGGCAACCAGCTCAAGCAAGTAAGCAAGCTAGCAACCAGCTCAGCAAGTAAACAAGTAGCTCAAGCAAGCTAGCAACCAGCTCAAGCAAGTAGGCAAGTAACTCAAGTAAGCAAGCAACTAGCTCAAGCAAGTAGGCAACCAGCTCAAGCAAGTAAGCAAGTAAGCAAGTAGCTCAAGCAAGTACACAAGTAGCTCAAGTAGACATAGGATGGCAGGAAAGATGCTCTGATACCACTTGTAATGACCCCTTTCTAGTGGAAGCACTTAATCCCGAAATCTCACATTCAAAGTGTTTCTCAAAGAGACATTAGTAACATTATAAATCGATAAATTTCAATCATAACATCCAATAAGATCAAAGATGATATAAATATTTCATTCTTGACAAAGGATTATGCATTTCCTTTATTCCTTCCTTATTCTCCTAATCCATAATTCATATTTAGCATTAATTGATAATTCAGAAATATACAGATATACATATTGCTTATTACCAAACTAATAAATATTGGACTTTCTATACACATACTGTATATACAATAATTTAAGGCCTAAACTGTTCACCTACAGAATGTAGTGCATTTACCAAATATTAAACACAGACATACCTAAATATATAAATACAAGCTGTTCATGTTTATATTAAGAAAGGTCATAATTACTTATATGGCTCAATAAACACTATAAGCATCATTATTGCATATTTGTATATGATTCTCAGATACACACATACCTATACACATACACATACATATATATAATTATTCCCTCTTATTAATATTCACATATAATTATTCTTTACTTATATATATATATATATATATATATATATATAATTATTCTTTAATTATATTAGTATATATATATTTATATTCCTTATTTATATTGCCTAGCATTCATATTCATACCTTTACATGACTAATTAATGCCATATACTTGCTGCTGTTCTGATACTCAGATCTCCTTAGTTTCTTTTCTTCTTTTTTTTTTATCTCCCCCTCATTATCTCATACTTCTCTCTTTTTATATCTCCATATTCATTGAAGGGACATACCCTTTGAGATTAGATATCTCTAAATGAGACATGTCTTTTTATAAACATAACTCTTTATTAAAACAAACCACCTTTTATTTAATTTCACCCTTTACCGACTTATGTTTATTGCTGCTCTTTGAATTAATCTTTAATTTATGGTTGCACCCTCAAATATCTCAATCGCACCTTTTTTAAATAGAACCCCTTGTATTATGCTATTGTTTATAACTAATATAGTTTCTTTTCAAAGCGCTGCCTTTCTTCCATAAAGTCGTTGCCTTTCACTGAAATAAACTTTGCCTTATAATGAATCGTTGTACTTTGTCTTATATTTATTTTGTCTTAATATTATTATTTAAATGCTCATAATCATAATAATGGCTATAATTATAATTTTAACATTGTTACTGATAATTATCATTGTGATTGTAATTCAGATTATATTTTCTTATATTTACATTAGTTATTTGATTATTTAGATTTCCTTATGAATATTATATGATCCTTTATATTTGTAATCGTAATTATAATATTATTTTATGTTTTTATTTTGTATTAATTTTATATACTTTAATATCTATTATATCATAATAATATTTATGACGTTATTTATAATATTCATTGATATTGTCTTGGACAATATCAAACGGTTAACTATTTTAATTATGCTTCTTTATTATCTAAATGTTAGGATTTCAGGGACATGACAATATGTCCCAATCCCACAGGTTGAAACCTCTATTGGAGCCAAGTCGGTGTGACACATTCTATGTCTGGCCGACAAGTAGATTTGTAGCCTTATGTTTTGTACAGGTCGTTGTGATCTTGCAGAAGTCTTGCCGAACGGTTATACATTGGAGTTGTCGGGGTAACCTATGGTGGCTCGGTATGAAGTCTTATCGAGATATTTTGTCTCGCTGACAGTATGTTACACTTGGGGTCTTCGCGGTGACTCAAAGACTTCGGTATGAAGTCTTGGCGACCGATGGTGAGTTTTGCCGATAGTATGTGACACTCGGGGTGACATGGGATGTTTGCTATGATCTCTCGGCGAAAGCGGTAGACCATTCGGTGGAAGCTTTGTCTTTCGGTATGACGTCTCATCGACTCGCGGGGTCTTGCCGATAGTAGTATGGCTTCGGAGTAACATAAGAGATCTCGATGAAACCTCTTGACGACAGTTGAATGTCTTAGCAATAGATGGGTGCCGATGGAAATGCTAATGTTTCGGTATGACTTAGGACCTCGGTATGAAGTCCTAGCGAAAGCGATGAGTCTCGCCGACTGGTGGATGCACTCAGATTAACTTGAAGGCTCGGCGTGAGGTCCTGGCGAGAGTGGTATGTCCTGCCGACATAATGGCTCTTCAGTGTGACTTAGGATATCGATATGTGGTCTCACCGAAGAGCGATAGTCTTGCGGAAAGGAAAATTGAAGTCTATGTGACTTATGGAGCTTCGATATGACATCTCATCGATAGTGATGACTCTTGGCGATAGCGATACATGTGAAGAACTTCGGTTTGAGGTCTTAGCGACATGAGGAAGTCTTAGCGATAGTCTTCTGGACTCGGTATGACATCTTGCCGATAGGTGAACTCTTGGCGATATCGAATGTTAAGCTGTGTGGCATCGGGGAGACACGGTTAGTCTCACTGACATGCCAACACAGATTGAAGCCTTTTGACTGAGTGAAGACTATCCTATGTGGCTCGTTGTTGACCAATCAAAGAAGCCGAATGGGAACCGTTGGAAGACAGTTCGTTGTGGCAGTTCTAAGAGGAAGCTCGACAGACAGGGGCGACATGAATATAGTTTGGAGTAGCAGTTGATGTCTGGTTCGATGGTTGGATGAATCAACGGATTGCTGTGTGGTTGTATGATCGGTGGATGAATTTTATTTTGTAAAGATTGTAACTTGAAGGTTCCTGTACAAGTTTAATCATTGTGAAAGCTGCTGTAATCTGACATCAGAAAGATAAGTCAAAACTCTATATGTAATTTTTGTTACTGTAATACAAAGTGACTTCTCTTGGTGTGGTGGGTTTTTCTCCCGTAAGGGTTTTCCCACGTAAATCTGGTGTTCATCTATGTTTGTCAAATACTCTATTTCTGATCTCTTTCATGTGCATCTTAATTGGACTGTAATTGTAAAATTTAAAAGGTATCTCTGCATTCTTCCCTGAGGTTTTGACGTTAGAAGAGTTGTTTCCGCATCTAGCTTTCCTTACAAGTGGTATCAGAGCTTGGCCAGTTGTGTTATCCTTGTGGGTACGTTGGGTTTTTTGAGTCAATTTTGTTTAGTGGGAGTCTTGTAGAAGTTTGTTAATTCGAATTACAGATTGAGATGGTTAGCATGTCAGGAAAGATTGAAATAGAGAAGTTCAATGGCAGCAATTTTGAGTTGTGGAAACTCAAAATGGAGGATCTCTTAGTGGATCATGATCTTTGGATTGCTGTGTCTGGAACTAAACCTACAGGTATGAAGCAAGAAGATTGGGACCTTGCAGATAGAAAGTCTAAGGGGCTGATAAGGCTCTGTTTGGCAGACTCCGTTCTTCTCAATGTGCATGAAGAGAAGACTGCATCTTCCTTGTGGAATAGACTGGCATCTATTTATCAGGGGAAGTCTTTGGTAAATAAATTGTTCCTGAGGAAGAAGTTGTACACTTTGAGAATGCAGGAAGGAGGTTCTGTTGCTGATCATTTGAACACATTTAACATGCTGATTGCACAGTTAACATCTGTTGGTGTAAAGATTGATGAAGAGGATCGCTGTATGCTTCTATTGTGTTCTTTTTCAGACTCGTGGGATCACCTAGTGATGGCTATTGAGAGTACAACATTGAATTTCAAGATGGAAAATGTTGTTGCTTCTTTGTTATCAGAAGAAATGAGAAGGAAATCTTCTGGGATGGTGAAGGAGGCCCTTGCTGTTAGAGGAAGGTCGAAAGAGAAAGGCAAGAAGAAGGACAAGAAAAATAAATCGAAATCAGAGGGGAGATCAAAGTCTCCTGGCAAGAAGTCCAAGGTGAAGTGTTGGAACTGTGGGCAACCTGGTCATGTGCGAAAGGATTGTAAAGAGGAGAAAAAGAAGAATAATTCTTCCGATAATTATTCTTCTCAGAGTGATGCAGACGCCTTCATTGCAGCCTTGGCTACATAGGCATCGATGATGTCGACTGATTGATTTAGGGGCATCTTTCCACATGACATCTCATAGAGATTGGTTTCACAGGTATGAAGAATACGATGGTGGAAAGGTGTACTTATCAAGTGATTCAACTTTGGAGATTGTTGGTCATCGAAGAGTCAAAATCCAATTCCCTAATGGAAGAGTGAAGGGAATCAAGGATGTTATGCAGAAACAAACCTGCCTCGAATCTGCATCGCCCGCATAATAAGCTGAATGGATATTGGAGTGTAAGTCAATGCCTCTAGAAATGGCTGCAGATGACTAGAGGCTCAAAGGAAAAGCAGTAAGGGGTGCTCGCATTGGCATCTTGTACAAAATGGATGCACATGTCGTGCAATGCAATAGTGTCTTTGTAAAGTCACTGAAAGCTACTCAAGGAGAAAAAGAGGAAAAAGTTCCTAATAGTGCAAACTCTATGGAAGCTAAACTTCCAGCAAAAAAGACTATGCTCTAGCACCATAGGCTTGGCCACATTGGTGAAAAAGGTTTAAACCTGAAGAACAAAAACTGGCTGAGGGGCTTGAAGATTGTAAACCTTGATTTTGAATTCCGTGAACATCAAAGGGATATATGGAAAGCAACACCGTGTTTCGTTTTATTCAAGTCCTCATAAATCTTCTAGTTTGCTAGATTATATTCATTCTGATGTATTTGGTCTAGTGAATGTTCCTTCTTTGTCTAAATCGAGATACTATGTATCGTTCATTGATGATTATTCGAGAAGAACATTTGTTTATTTCCTTTGAAAAGTGTAAATTAGAAGTGTTCACCGGGTTTAAGGAATTTAAGAACCTTGTGGTGAAAATCGGGGACCGAAGAAAAAATTAAATGCTTAAGGGACCCATAATACGGTGAATTTTGTTCTATTGATTTCAAGAGGTATTGCAGCACTATGGGATTAAAAATACATAAGACTACACCTTTATACCTACGTTAATGGAGCTGCGTGAAAGCGTCCAATAGGACGCTGGGTGGAGAGAGCAACGGCATGGGCCGAGTAGTGCTGGCTTGAGGAGAAGTTCGGCTGCTACCGCTGCTACCGTGATGTTACTTGATTAATCATTCTCCAAATTTGCTCTTGTTGAGAAAAACACCTTGGAAGCGTGGTCTGGTAAGAAGCCCTCTTTAAGACATATTCGTGTTTTTGGCTGTGAGGCATATGCATATGTGCCGGATGTGAAAAGATCTAAATTGGAGAACAAGGCTGTCAAATGTATTTTTATAGGCTATAGTGCTGGCATAAAAGGATACAAGCTTTGGAATCCTGATACAGAGAAGGTTGTATACAGCAGAAGTGTAATCTTTCGTGAGCTGAAGCCTTCTACCTTGGATCTGCAGTCAGAGACAAAGTCAGAAAACAATAAGGATGTAGTTGTAATTCCTTTTACACCAGAGAAAGATGAATTGAAAATTCAAAATATACCTGAAACTGAGAAGAGCTTAAGCAGTTCTGAAAGTTCTG